>JAPYYW010002752.1:0-18450 GCA_030522545.1 Cremastinae sp. A BG-2022a
AAAGGAAATTGCAGTTTGTATATTTTTAATTCGCTTTTTTCGTGAAAAGAGATAACTCTTGAGTAATTTTTTTTTTAATTTTGTCAATAACAATAGATTTTTTAATGCGTTTATTTTGTGGGGAATTTAGTGAGATAGTGGATGAAATTTTAATTTCATACAATTCATTGTATTGATGAAATTATATATTGACGTTTTCAAAGGAAACTGCAGTTTGTATATTTTTAATTCGCTTTTTTCGTGAAAAGAGATAACTCTTGAGTAATTTTTTTTTTAATTTCGTCAATAACAATAGATTTTTTAATGGGTTTATTTTGTGGGGAATTTAGTGAGATAGTGGATGTAACTGTTGGCAAATGCGAGGGTTCGGTTCATCGTCGAACGGGTATGCGAACCACCGCTATGAGACTCGGTTTTGCTCGGCACCTGAGTGAATACTGTCTCTCGAGAACAGTTCGCGAGCGAAGAAAACGGACGGAGAGCGGAGGCGAAGGTTTTGCGAGAACCAAGGGGAACCGTTGGATCGGACGCGACAGGCGCACTTGCTGCATTCCTCGACGTCCATCCTGGTCGGTCCCACCGGAATGCTTACCCGGAGGACTCGCCACCGAGTCGTGACTAGGGGTCCGAGCGATATTCGACGATCGCGAAAATTTCCAAATCCCAAAAAAAAAAAAACAACTTCGCACAGCCGCAAAAAATCTCAAAAATGTCAAATTGCATTGAAAAAACCAAAAGAAAAATTCTTTTTGTGTACATTAATTTGTATAATGTGTACAAATGATCGGAATTTTTTGAAAAATGTAGAAAGAGTTGACGAGACAAAAAAATGAATAACGCTGACGATTGGGTGTAAAATTAAGCATGCCGCGAGGAACAAAAGATTATCGCGTCACTGCAGCGCAATTTTTTTTTTTCGCCGATTCCAAAGTCAACGTGAGTCACGGATAGCGATGAGGAAAAAAGTGAGAGGGAGAGAGGATAAAGCGTGCGAGAGCACAGTGAGAGGTCAATTTACGAGCCTGGACGCACACAGACCCAGCGGAATATCAAGTCAGCCGCGATGCGTGGGCTCTCGGCTATTGACGTGTCAATCCACCCCCGCCCCGCATCATTCGCATTATTATTATTATTATTATTATTATTATTATTATTATTATTATTATTATTATTATTATTATTATTATTATTATTATTATTATTATTATTATTCTCGAAAAAAAACAGTGTGGGATCAATCTGGCACGTGGTGAACGCTCCTCGGCAAAGTTCTACATTTTCAGGTCTCGCAAACTTTGATCGTTTCCACACCGAGCGCGATATTGGAAATTAAATTTATGAAAATTCGAAGAAAAAGTTGTCGCTACCCAGACACGAATTTTTTTTCGGCCACTTTTCTTCCTTCAAGTTTACGTTTAATGTAGTTATTAAAAAGTATTGATATAGCGAATAATTAACGAAATTAATTTGTTCTATGATCGAATAAAGTTAGAATTTTTTTTTAATGTAGATTTCAAATTGAATGGCTGTCGAAAAATATTCGATTAACAGAGAATGGTACTTTTCTCAGGTTAAGATAGTTGTAACTTCAGAGTAATCAATACAACAACTATTTGAAAATTAAAATTATACAAAAACCTCAATTTGAAGAAAGATTCATATACGAGATTCACTTCTATTAATTCGTTTAAAAAAACAATGTTTTTAATTAATTTATACTTTTTAAAATTAGACACTGTTTTGAACGAATACGAAAGAGATTAGATACAGTGAACTGTCGATTAATTCGATAAATTTTTCTTATTTCTTTGATTACTCCCCTTTTTTGTCGATAATATTAATAATACCTCTCTATAGGAACATCATATCAAAAATTCATGTAATTCTCCAGTGTCTCCATGTTTTAATAGCTCAAATAAATATAATCATACCCCATATATACGCGAAGCAAAATTACCGTGTAAATTTGTAATTTTCAAATGTATTTTTCTTGACAGAAAGTTCGATAACCTATATAAATTTCGTGCTTATTGGAAAACTAATTTTATTTTCTATCGAATCGTTATATTTTCAGGAAATTCTCCAGACTTTGACATTCCGTGTTATAATCTCCTTTTAAACGATTGGAAAAATCCTCAGCCACAAAGTTAGCACAAAAAATATAACCCTTGTCAAAATTTCCATCAAGATATTCAGGTGACTGAAAGTTCGATTTTTAACAATGCCTATACTTTAAAAAATCAAGAGGTTTCAATTCAATCAATCGTTTTGTATAAAATTATATAGACTGAGAATGAAAATTTGTTGAAAACATTCTTTTGTCGAATATGGCGAAAAAAAATACAATTTTAACAATATAAAACGATTTTGTTGACACTATTATGACTTGATTTATACAACTATTTGTTTTATTAACAGAATTTATCTTATTAATTATATTTTATTGATCGTAATAAATAAAATAATGTTCAACAATATATTTTTCTCAGTGTATAAAGTACTACTTTTGGTTACCTTTATGTTTTAAAAACAAATTTTCAACTACATTTTTCTCTCGATAAACGATATAACATTTGTTTCAATATAAAGCATGTATCACCTGGTGACATACAGTGAAATTCAGAACATTATATTTTTTTATCTATCGCTTTGATATTATTACGAAGAAAAAGAGGAAAATGATGAAATACTTTAATATTTTAACGAAGAAATATTGCGAAACATCAATTTTTAGCTTTGGTGAAAAAGGCGAATGTTTTGATTTGATGCACAGAGCACGATTTTTGTTCGGTTTTGTAAAAAATATGACTTGGTAGGTTTGATTTAAAGATTAAATAGGGAAAGTTTGGAGGTACCTCGTTGATGTGCTTGTACGTCTTAATGAGATCGACGCTGAGCTTTCTTAGAGGTGCAGTGGCTGGATCGCGAAACCTATGGGGTATTCTGGCTTGCATGGCGTGAACATCACCCGGTGTCTCTTGGGCGACCCCACCGGTACCGACGCTCACACCGCCGCCGCCGCCGCCGCCGCTCCCGGCCCCGGATCCCCCGGTGCCGCATACCGCCGCTGGCAGAGGTTCCTCGGCAACCAAACGTCCATAGAGCGGCGCCGCCGCCGTCCCCGTCCTTCCGCTCACTGTAATTACCCAAATGACTTATTAACTTTCGAACCAACATTCGCTCACCCTCCAAACGGCAACAAAACAAATTCCTCCCTCTCACTTTCTATCTCTTCATTAAACACATTATTCCCATTCTCAAATCCATACATACGCTTTTTTTTTAATATTTTTATATTTTAGATAAATCAATTTTTTATCATTGCCGACCTTCTTCAATGCATCGATAATGCCTTTTTTTGTCACATCGATATATTTCTTTAAGGTCGCGCCTCGTTAGTCAACTTTAACGAAAAGTTCAAGAATTAAACTTAAAAGTTTAAATTTTTTTTTATATTTTTAATGTAATTAAAGAAATTAGGTGCAAAATTTGCTGTAAATAAGACATTGAAAGATAAATATTTCGTTGAAAGTTGGTCAATTGACTTCGTCGTCGTCTTCAGCTCGTGTTACCAGTTTTTTTTAGGTTAAACATAGGAGACTCAAAACATTAATTGAAAATATTTCAAAATTTACCTCGATAACTTAGGTTTTTTACGTTATTTAGCTGTCTAATCGTCAATTATTGTTTAAATTCTATACAAGAAATATGTTGAGCATTCCGCCATAAGAACTCGTGTTAAAATAACATATTTTGAAATTAAATTACTCACTCGAATGATCGATGACCTACAAAAATTTGTTTTTCATTCTTTACAGTTTTATTAAATCTGCGATAACATATATTTTTTTAGATTTTTATCTAATAACTCTCATGTCACAGCACGACCTTCTTAAAGAACTCTCCACAAATATTCGATAGTTGAATGATTAACTTGACATTATTGTAATTATATAATTATTTTAATTATATTAGAAATGTTTTTGTTATGTTTACAAATAATTGATCAATGAAGTATGGCGATAAAAAGTGAAAAAAATTTAATATTTTGATAAAATAAATTCTATCCTATCAATTTAAATTCTTCTGTTCGATCATCAACCAAAACTGAAGTTGAAATATTACACGTTTTCTCCATTTCATTGCTCAGTTTCACAATAGATTTCCTGTATGCGAAGCGTGTTAAGAGTCTATTTCAAATACAAATACCTCGTAGTAGTCAAAGTCGTTAAAAATTTACCAGCACACGCGGTATTATCTACAACAATACTTTAGAATTTCATAATAAATTTCTGTCTCAACTCGATTTGCGGTTGCTCTACCTTTAATTTCATCAATACCAATGCTCACACGCGAACACAATGGTGTGCATACTTTATCTCGCAATGCTCTATTTTCATTAACTCATCTTCGCCATTGTGTTAATAAAAAAAATTGTATATAATTAATTTTCCATAATTGTTTAAATAGGAAATTTTTTTTATTTTACTCAAACATTTTTACTTCCAATTTTAAACACCAACATTTTTAAGCAGAAAAAGTTTACTTCTTATTGATTTATATTTAATAAAAAAAAAGATATTGAGACAGTGCTCGAGGAGGAGGAGGAAGAGGAGGAGGAGGATGAAAAAAAATGGAAGTATAGCGGAGAATGAGAGAAAGTGCTCGTCCGAAACACGCAGTCGTTAATTTGACGTATGCGTTGTCGTCGTCGAGCCAGGTTGGCACTCGCTAACGCATTATCGTTATTTTAACGACCCTGTTTGGTGGGCCGAACGAGCGCTCTTCGCCCCTGCCGGGGGGGCGAGCCCGCCGGCGAGCGCGGAAGCTTCTTCGGGAGTTCTCCCATGTCCGAAGGGTGGGAAGCTCGCTCTTGGCTTGTTCGCCGGCGAAGAAAAAGTATAAACTTCCCTGCTGAATATCTTACACATTCGCGCAAATTTTTTTTGCTACCCCCGAGTTTTTTTTTCGCGAGCTCTCCCGCGCCCGCGTGTGCAATTTTTTCACGTATTCTACCCCTCGCTTCGTCTCTATCCGATTTTTCGTACTTTCCTCACTCTCTCGCTCGTCCCGTCGCTCTTCCTCCCCCTCCCGGTCGCAGAAGCAACCCTTATTCCGTTTTAAATGGTGGAATTATGGTAATGATCCGACTTGGTATAATTCCTCGAGAAGGTTCCAGTACTTTTTCATGAAAAAAATTACGTCCGTAAACATTTTAAGGAACATGCGGAAATAGGGAACCCGATGCCGAAAAACAATTTGCACGTCTCGAAATTTTCCTGCGCGGTTATACAGTATTTTTTCATGAAAAAAATTATGTCCGCAAACATTTTAAAGAATATACGAAATCTAAAAATAATTTTAACGCCTCGAAATTTTCCTGCGAAGCTGCAGTATTTGTTAACAATAATTACGACCGTAGACATTTTAAATAATACGAAAAATTAAATCGAAAAAACAATTCGCACGTTTAGAAATATTTCCCAACAGAAATTTGAAAGAGCACGAAGATAAATAAACGCGAAGCGAAAAAAAGAAAAACAATCAGCGCACGCTGGGACGAGATCGAAGAAAATAAAAGAGTAAATATATCGACGGGATGAAATTACGTTTGAAGAGTGGAGGAATGAAATTCGTCTCGGCTCAATTTTTCCACTCTTCGTTTATTTATAAAAAAAAACTCTCATTTCCCATTTTTCCGAACGTTCGGACGAAGAATCTTCGAGCGCGCGAAAAAGTTGATGTATGCCGAGTGGTTTTTTCTCGAATCGAGGAGGGTGGGAGCGATGAGGGTGGGAGGCAGATATAGGTGGCAAATCTGCTGCTTGCGAAATGTGGGTCAGGGCGCGGTTGAATGAAAAAAAAATATCATTCATTAACACGCTTACGAAGCCCAGGGGCTCTCAGACATCGGCGAGAGTCGGACTGAGACGGGGAAAAGAGCGACAGAGAGAGAGAGAGAGAGAGATGAAAGGATGAGGAAAAAGGAAGTGAGATAGGAGAGGGTTTTAACGTGGCGTCGACCTCGACGCTCTGCCACACTACTTCAACACCCCCTGGCTACACACCGGGTCTTATAAAACACCGAGCATTCCCCTCTCCCACTCTCATACCTCATTTCCATGTTGCCCTGACTCCCCGATTCAGACTCTACATATTTTACATTTCTTATACGTACACGTCTCGTAATTATCACCGTCCTTCGTACGCGAGACCGAACACTTCGAATTTTTTGCCAATTTCGCTCCCCTATTCGTCCCTACGAATTTCGTTCCTCAATTTTCATCCCGACACGATATACATATTATATAATGAAAAACAAAAAGAGTCCAAATTTATGAGATAAATATTGTACTTCGAATTTTAACCATATTTTAACTTTCTTTCAACTAAATTATTCGTACTAAATGATTGGATGTATGTTGTAATGAATTTTTGTAATCAATCATGAAAGTGGTTGGGTTAATAAAAAAATTTCAAAGTGTAATGGGAAAAATTAAAAAATATGAGGTAAGATACTTTAAATTTGAAAATATTTTATTTTAACGAGAGTCAAGTGCGCAGTAATTGCGTTATTTAAATTAAAAAATTATACTATTGATTTCATAATCTTTTTTAATTTGTCAAATTCGTATAAATAACGATTTCTGTATAAAATTTTAAGAAAAGAACATTAAAATAATAATTAAAGTTCCGAACAAGTCCCCATAAGACTGCAGCAAATATAACCTACAAAAAAAAGCTCAATTTTTGCGTCTTCGATGAACGAACTCTATCTTCAAGTAAATTATTGACACTAAATTACTTTCATTTTACTAATGCGAATTTTCATACAGTTAATTGAAAATGATTGAGCGATTAAGACCCTTTTTATCTAGAGAGGGTATAAATTTCGCAAATTTTATCGTACACACCGCAGTACTTTTTTTTAAATGCTGTACGACCCTATCGGGATTCGTACGAACGTACGTACGTTGAGTAGAAACTTGTAGTGTGGGCTCTTGTGTTCTTCATAAACGAGAGAGAGAGAGAGAGAGAAAAGGGGGAGAGGGGGGGGAGAAGCGTGCATGAGAGACCGAATCGATTGACGAGCCGAGATGAGTAGACGAGTAATTATAAGTGAGAGACTCGCTCGAGTTGAATGAGTGAGTAACTGAATGAGAGAGCGAGTCGAGAGATATAAAAACGGAAATGACGAGAGAGCCAAGCGCGAGTTTAACCAGAATCGAACGAACGTTTGTAGTTTTTAATCGTCCAGGAAGCGCCTTTGAAAAATTAATACAAAATATGAAAGTAACCCAGAAAAAACGAGATCGCGTATTGAACGAATTCTCGGTGCATCGGTTCGAGCGAAGTCTCAATTTATTTTTATGCAAATGCAGGGAAGAAAAAAAAATAATAATTCGGTCGGAAGAAATTAACGTTTCGAGGCTTTAAATTACAGAACGGCGAAATTACAGTATTCAATGCACGAAAATACGAAATTAAGTTCAAACTCATTTTATCGGTGAATTAACGATTTAAGGGAAAAAAAAATATTTTTATGTTACTTTGATTTTACAATTTTTTAAATATTTATTTTGCCTAATTTATATGTATGCGATCTTGTGTTAAATGTTCAATAAAACATTTTTCCATTCTTCATTTCGATTACTTATCGTTTATTGCAACGATAGTTGATTCATTTTGTTCATAAAATTTATGGAATTGTTTGTAAAAAATTGAATTTTTATGCATGCAATCTTGTATAAAATGTTTGATAACTTTTCGGCATACTTTATTTCAATTCCGTATCGTTTATTGCAACGATACAGTGGGAAGTTTGATTCTTCATGCGTGCAATCTTATGAAATATTCAATAAAGTTTTTGTTTCCGTTATTTATTTCGATAGTGAATCGTTTATAGCAATGTTAGTGGAAAATTTGATTCTTCGTGCGTGCAATCTTGTGAAATTTTCAATATCGTTTCGTTTTTTTTGTTTTTTTCATGAACGCGGAGAAAGAGAATTTTATGATGGTGCAGCGATAAAACGGGGCAGGATTGAGCACCCTCGACGCGAGGTCACGAAAGCTCGTCTCTCTCTCTCTTTCTCTCTCCAGCATAGGCCGTGTTTTGCGATAGCCAGCATGCATTCCGCTTCATTCATGTTTCTTGATCTATGCACACACGCACGGCGAAATGAATACACGGATTTGCAGTCTCTGTGAGCGAGCGAGAGAGACGGAATACTCGAGTGCCCGTTCCACACGTCGTTTTGAATCGCCCGCGACGTCTCCTCTCCTCGCTTTCCGACGTTAAAACCCCTCGGCCCGTCCACGCTTTTCTCTCGCCGCCGCCGCCGCAAAACACGCACACTCACATTTTTCAGACACGCATCGTCACGGTTACATTGACGATGCGAGTACTCCCTTTTATTTTTTCATTCATATTTATTCATTACGAATTTTATTGTTCGATCTCGAAATATTTGTCTCGCTTTATACGCCGTTTAAAGAACTCACTCTCAAGCATCGAATAAATTTCGTCAATAAACTTTTTTCTTCTTCTTTTCTTTGTTATAATTATTTTACTGAAATTTGTCAGGTTCATTGATAAAAATTCAATCAAATTCGAGCATCGGACAAATTTCGAAGATTAAATTTCCTTGATTATTGATTACTTTTTGTAATTATATATTATCGGAATTTTTCAGGTTGAATGATAAAAATGCAATTTAATTTGTCCTTTCATTCGAACACTGGACGAACTTCGAAGAGTCTCTCTTTTTCCTCGAAATTCCAAAAACTGTGTTTTTCATTGATTATTTTTTATATTTAAAATATTGAAATTTTTACGATTGATTGATAAAATATTCAATCGAATTTTTTCTTTTATTCGAGCCCCAAATGAATTTTGAAGATAATCCTTATTTATAAATTAAATTTTAATCTTTTATTCCACTTTCAACTAAATTTGGACAATTAACTTTATTCTCGAAATTGTACCAAGAACTGTATTTTTCATAATCAAAATTTGTAGAATCGATTGAAAAAATTCCAATAACGTTTATTTATTTATTTAAATATCGAAAGAAATTAAAAGATAAGTTATTTATAGCATTAATTTATAAGAATATTGATAAAAAATTCCAATTATTGGAAAAATAGATAAGATTTTCTTTTATTTATTTCGTCAAATACAATTTCGTACAAAATATCGAGATTTCGAAACGTGTCACGCACCGACCGGCTTGCGTGCACGCGTACACGTGGATTTGGCGAAAGCTCAATGGAACGAAAAGGTATTTGTGAAATAAAAAAAGAAACATGTGAAAAAGGGAAAAACAAGGCTCTCTGTGTGTCGCGCGGAGAATTTAATCCCGTCGACACGAATAACATTTTATACCGAAACATCGTGCAATTTTTTCACGTCCCCGTGTTTTTTCAAGTGCGAATTTTGTTTAACCGTTTTTTTTTCCTCGTACAAAGAGAGTTTCTTGTTTCTCCGGTAATGACAGAAATTAATTCGATTTCGATATACGACGAACAAAGTATACATTTTCATCAGACTGAATAAATCGAAGAAATTTGCTCAACAATTATATAACAAAAAAAACACGATTTATATTTGATGTTGTAATTTTTCGAACGAAACAAATGAACTTTTTCAATTTCATTTGAAATGTGGACGATTTGTTAAATTTCGTTTTTATTGTGATTTCGTTACAGTTCTACATTTCGCAGCAACGATTTATTTCAAAAGTTTTGCAACATAGTTAACTTCCGCGTTCACCCGGTATACTCACCACTCTGGATCATTACAGTAATATCGACTTCCGTTTCCCCTTTGATGGTTTTTTCCTCCCAAAGTCGTTAATAACTTTTTTTTCTTTTTAATAGTATCTTTCTGAGCTCATGTTTAACATTTTTCTTCCGGAAATGGGCAACGCACGAACGAAACATGAAGTATAATTACATTGTAAATTTGGAATATTATCGAGAAAATGTTGCAATAAAAAAATTCATGAAAAAAATGAAATAATGTTTCAATAGTTAACAATTTTATAACTTTTTTTTCATTAATAGCATCTTTCCGAGCTCATATTAAAATTTTTTTTTGAAATACAGACAACGCAGACGAATTGGATATCAACAATAATTACATTGTAAATTTGGAAAAATGATCGAGAAAATATTGAAATAAAAAAATTCATGGGAAAAAGTAAAATAAACAAAGTTTAAATAAAAACACGTAGAAAGTAATAAATGTCGGTGCTTGTGCAAAAATAAAAATACGCTTTTTCATCAAATTTGGTGCTAGCCAAAATGCCTAAAAATAATGTAAGCGTAAGCTTTTTTTACCTCCGAACGTGCTCGTAAATTTTTAAGTACGTTTCATTGGGTAAAAGCCTCTGTATTTCTGATCAAAATTATTGTCTCTGTACGTTCCACGTCCAAATTCACTTTCGTCTCAATATATACGAGCGATTGATCCAAGGGAGAGCCCTAGATGACGCGATGGAAGCGTATGTCACCAGACTCGTCCTTCGAGGATCTTCTCGTACGATTTTCACATGTACACAACAGCTAAATAAAAAATTGTGCCACGATGAAGCGTCACAAAATTACATCACAAATTTAAAAAAAGAACAGATAAACAGCCAAAAAATTAATTTTCAGGAGCTACTGACATTTAACAACCATTTTAGAGCCAGTTTAATAAAGAATAGAAAAAAATTGGTCATAAAATAATATTTAATACCGTCCTTAATCGTTTACTTGATAATAACGTGTAAATATGTTCATTTTGTACATAAATTGTACAATTATTTATAACTTTTTTAAATTTTATTTAATTTCGATCTTTCATTGTCAGGTCGAATTCGTTTTATCGAGATGAGGGAAAGATGCTTTCCATTTTTGTCAAAAAAGTAAATAATCAATATCCAAAAAAAACGAATTTTCTGTACATTTATTAATAAAAATAATAAAATAATAGAATTTAATTTAAGAAAACAATATAGATATTAATTATTCATAATAAAAATAATAAGCATCCAACAGAAATAACTTTAATTTCCAACAATTACCACACAGAAGGAAAATGTGTACGTGTATTTTAACGAGATAGTATGTATGTTTTATATTACAAACGAGCAACAACGCTTTTTCCTTCTTCACATTATTGAATTGATATTTTGCTGTTCTTCTAGGCACATACTTCATATAACTTCTTTCGTCTTTTTTAATATCGGATAAGTTAAATACATATATAATTCATCATATATTATGTGTATTATAAATTTTTTTTGTTTAAAATTCTTCTTTGTCCAGAGGCATATACGGAGATGAAAAGAAGCTCCCGATCGTGTTTTTTTTTGTTCTTTTCGATTTTTCGCGAGAGACTTTTTCTTCACCTTGGACTACCCCCCTTGGTCTTCTTCTTCTTTTCCTCCCTCGCACATTCCCTTCGAGGCCGCGCGGGCGCGCGTTTCGAAGCACCCGCCTTTTCCCCTCGACGCTGCTTTCTCTCCCGGTCTCTTCTCCCCTCGCGGTAGCTTTCTCCCCGCGAGAGGGCTCGCAGTCGATGGGACCGAAGCGGACAACGGTTGTTGCTATGCTAGCTATACACCCTTGTATTCCGCATTTCGTATACACATGTACACACAAATATAAATACACCCCCGTTCGAGCGTGCGACGACTCGATGACAGCTTCGCCAACAGAAATTTCGCAAATTAATTTTTTTTATTTTCTACTTTTTGATCTGCATCATGATTTTATTAAAATTATTATCGACATTTTTTTATTTGTTTTTCGAGTCTTTTTGGTATGCTGCTTGGTTCTTGGTGGGGATGCTTCTTTTTTTTTTAGTTTTCGGTCAGTCGCGTCTGATGGTACTGGAAAGACTCATCTGTTAACGATTGCCCTGTCAAGGTCGCGTTTTCAAAACTTCGGTGTTAGGAAACATCGATCGCCCGATGAAAGATTTAGTCTCTGAGAGGATTGAGTTCTGATTTTCTTCAGACACATTGTTTTTACGAGTGAAATTTGTACTTCTTGATTTTAGTTTGTGAAATTTCGTTAAATATTTTTATTACAAAAAATATAAATACTAATATAATATTGGTTCGTTGGTACGTGGCACGCTCGACATTGAATTTTCATTATTTTTATTTCATACAATACTAATTGAGTAAGAATTTGTTGCTGAGAACATTTTTTAAATTTTATTCTGCGATATATTTATGATAAAGATTTGCTACTTCTCTTTTGAATTGAATAATTTCGAATTGGTGAAAAGAATAAGATATTTACACATTTTCTGAAGTAAATTTGCATAAAAGATGAGGATACTCGCTAAAAAACTTTCATTAAATAATTTATTTAGTTTTATTTCGATTAAAAAACATCATCATTGTTTAAAAACTTCGGCATTTAATTATTATTTAACAATCGAATTACATGGTCGCGTTGAAAATAATAAGAATAATTAATCAATACGCCATAGGTTTTTAACATTTTTTGAAAATGCAAAAAACGTACAGTCAATCTGATGAGATATAAGAAAGAAAAATTTGCATTGCAATCAAAAACTATCGTGACTTTCAATAATTTTTCAACAACGAAATTATATGGTTGGGTTGAAAATGATATTAAGAATTTACGTAATTCTGAAAAAATGAACCGCAATCCGATAGGTTTTTAAACTCGAAAAAAAAAAGAGTTTAGCAGACGCAGAGTCAATCTGCGGTGATAAAAAAGAAAGGAAAAAAGGAGTTGCCCGCTGACTACGATTTTGCGGCAACAATCAATCATCGGATAATGGCTGAGGAGACGAGACACGGGGCGTCGGGTGGGAGTCGAAGCAGCAGCAGGCAGGGAGGGAGGGAGGGAAGGTTGAACAATCTCGAACAGCTGATCGTGAGGATCCTCTTAAATCGGGTGCACTCTTATCGCGCAATCGCTCGCTGAATAATACAGTTATATAAACAGGTAGCCGCGTAATCGTACGTGAAACATACGTCAAGCAATATACGCAAACGTCGTTGGAAAAATCTCTCGTCGCGATAAACACGATGATTTCACCAATTTTCTACCCCGAGTTAAATTATATATTGCTGCGACGACTCTTAAATAACTCAACGACGCATGTAAATCATTATTTAAGCAGCGCTACCAAAAACATTCCAACCACTTGTTGGAAAAAAATCGCTGAAAGCATCAGCGATACCGAAGACAACGCGCGAAAAAGCCAAAAAAGTGCGAAGAATGAGAAAAAAAAAGAACTTCGAGCTCGGAGATAAAGGTGTTTCCGAGCACGTGTCGAAGTCACGTGGTCTTTGACAGCTGTCAAAAATGTAACGGACGTCAATTCTCGGAATGTGCGGTTGAGGAACGAGCGGGATTCCGTTGGAGAAGCTCTTCGTCGGGACGAAGCTCGAGTGCTGCAAAGCGAGCGAGGGAGGAAGAGGGAGGGGGAGAAAAAAGAGCAAAGGGAAAAATATTGTCGAGGAAGAAACAGAGAGAGAGAGAAAGCGCACGAGCGTACAAAGCCAATTCGTACGTCAGGTAGAAACGAAGGTAAACAAGGGGGTGGAGGGCCGTGCCGGGGGATTGGGAGCGAGGGCGGAAGGGCCTGGCGACACGGCGAATAAGAATTTAAAAGGGAGAGAGGAGAGAAGCGAAAGGCTGCGGCGGGGAGGCCGAGACGGTGTCGACGAGAGAGTCTCTGCGGTGAGAAAAAGAATCGGGAGCAGCAGCAGCCGCCGCCCCGGAGAGCGTGCGAGAGAAACGAGAGAGAGAAAGAGAGAGAGAGAAAAAAACGCGAAAAAGCGAGATAAAAGAACGAGAGAGAGAAAGAGGGATCGAGAGAAGGGTAAAAGAGAGAACTGGAAAAAATAAAATAAAATAAACATCGAGAAGGAGAGAGAAGGGAAGAATATCGAGAGAGGAGAAAAAACGAGAGAGAAATATCGAGAGAGAGAGAGAGAAAGGAGAGACGGTCGCGCGCTATCCTGCAGGACAACGGCCGACGGCACGCGGAAAAGTTCCGAGACGAACGGGAGCGAGAGAGAGGGAGAAAGAGGGAGGGAGATTGGAGCGTAAGTCGGGGGAGCGGGGGGCGCGCGCGGCGGGCGACGCGGCTGCGAGCGCGCGCGGAGTGGAAGGGTCGCCGAGCGAGACGGGCCGAGGGGTGGGGGCGCCGGCATAGCAACAGAAAGGCCGGCGCTTCGGTACCGCCGCGAGAGTACGCGCCAGCGAGGAAAACGGATTCTTCGCCCTAACAGAGAGCCACGACAAGGAGAGAAAGTGTTTCGTTACACGTATCTCTCTCTCTTTCTCTCTCTCGCTCTCATACATGACTTTTTTCTCTCTACGAAAACGTTTTTTCATCTCTACGCTCTTTTTCCTTTTTTTTTATTTTTACATTATTCATTTGTTTATCTCACGTTATTAATCTACTTTTATTAAGGGGCTGGGCCACACTCTAGATTTTCGAAAAATCGATATTTTTTTTTAATGGACCTCAAAAATGATGTCCCAAATGATTATGGCTGGGAAAAATGTCTGAGTACTCGTTTTTTTGAATTTTAATACAAGGCCACCTGGTCCGCAGCGAGTTTACTCAAAACTTCAAACGCGTTTATCTCAAAACTGCGATTTTAAATTGGCCGGAAACATTACTCAAAATTTTCTACCGATTCACTTGAAATTTGGAATATATCTTGAAAATATATCTTAAAAAATACATTGTCTGTGGAAGTACGTATGATTTTTTTTATAGTTCATTAGTTATAAACAATTATCTGACGATTTTTAAGCCAAATTTTTCACTTTGCGCTTTAGAAGTGCGCCATTTTGCCAAAAATCAATATATTGAAACATATCCTACGTAATTTAATCCTAATCCTACGTAATTATAATTTAAACTTTACAGGAGCTATTTGTCCAGCCATGGACAATTTTTTTCGGTCTCTAGAGTGGTTTACCCCCTTAACCCTCGGACGGGCGCGTAGGGTCTTTTTGGGCCCCAGAAAATTTTAATTCACATATTACCATGGATATTTTCGTGTCCTGTTTTTTTAAGACCATTATTAAAAATGTTTGTCTTTGTAATTAAACTTAAAAAGAAACTTATAAAAAAACATATTAAATAACAATTATCCGCAAAAAAATGTTGTATATTCAATTTTTTAAAAAAGTTTAAAAATTGAAGTCCAAAAAGACCCCACGCGCCTTTGCGCGTCACATCTTTTGACGCGCCCGTCCTCGAGTTAATTTTCCTCCACTTACATTTATCTTCAATTATTAATTAGTTTATTTGCTCTTAATTAATTTATCTCGGTTTATCTCCAAAAGTTTATTCGTCCTTGTTAATTTCTCTTAATTTAATTCGGTCTCGTTCTTTCCCATATTTCCGTCTCTCCCCCGGTTCCTTTTTGTTCGCGCGTTCCTCGCCCGTCCCCTTTCTTCGCGTACTTTTCTTTTCTCTCGATTTTTCATTCTCTCCGCGGATCGCTTTTTTCCTCCCGCGATATGTACCTCGGCGCGAAGGCCCGCTTTTGTACCGTCCCTGTCGGGGGATGCTGCCGACGCTTCCGCTGTTGCTGCTACTTAACTCTCTCTGTTTACGTATTCCCGAGCCCCGCGAGCGCCAGTCCCCCCACCCCCGAACCCCTTATCCTCATCCTCCCGCCGCACGCCGTACAAAGAAAAAACGATTTCTCGTTTTGCATAATCAGATACGACATTCAAAAGAAATCAATTCCGTGTACTCCTCCTCTTTTTCTCATCAATTCTTTTTTCCACTCGAAAAATGATATATTTCGTCCTCCGTATATTTTTAGACTCTCTTCATTCGCCCAAACTTTTCAAGTGCTTCGTCAATGAACGAAATATAAATAGACATTAAAACGTGCAGTATTGACGAGCCAACGACAGTATGCTGACAATAATACACTAAATGAAGGAATACTTTTTGAATGTGGACGAGAATAAACTTCTACAATTGTTTGTTAAAATGAAGAAAAAGATAAATGAGGTTTGCAAGCGTTCGAAATAATGTTTGTGCGAAGAAAAAAAAAATGTGAAAAGCGTGAGCAAAAATTTCTGGAAAATTGGTAGCAACGAAAAAAATGATATATTAAAAATGAAAAAAAAGAGAGAGAGAGAGAGAGCGGGATGGGAAAAGAGAGATAATTGTACGTCGTGTTGGACGGGGGAGAAGAAGTTGGAAGGACGAACCAGGCGAAAATGAGAAGCGGAGGACGAGGAGAGGAAAAGGGGAGCGGTGGCGGAGAGAGAGAGAGGGAGGGAGAGAGAAAGAAGAAGGAAGGAAGGAGGGAAAGAGAGAGAATGACGTATTGATCGTGTCGCGCGACGGGGGCGAAGGAAGCAAGCAAGCAAGCAAGCAAGCAGCACCGGCAACGGACTGGCTCTGCTGTTCGGAGCTGTAGCTGTTCTGCTGCAGGCCTCCTCCTCCTCCTCCTCCCGCCCTTCCAGCCCGCCCCTGGCATCGAGACGCCCGAGAGCGCGCTACGCGCCGAGGAAGGGATGAATGGAGACGCGAACCGGCCGGAGCGCGAAGGAACGACGGAGACGAGAGACACCGCCGGAGGAACGATACGCGATCGCGCACCCAAGATTCATTCGAAGACGACGTTCGCGAGAGACAAACTATTTTTACTTCATCCGCACGATGCTCTTGCGCTATCGTCGCGCTTTTAAATAAACATTTTTTTCACCTACATAAATTAAGGATCTATGAGGGATATTTCTAAAAATATGCAAATTTTATTCATTTTTTTAAAATATTTTCTTTCATTTATTTATTTTTATATTTTGATACTTATTTAAGGAGGTATTATTGAAAGTACGGAATTGTTGCTATTGCATTTTTTTTACGATATAGAGTACTTTTTCGATGACTAGATTTCAAGTAGCATTATCGATGAAATAAGCGAAAATTATCCCGACAAAGCGTGTTCGACATAAGCCAGAGTCTTATGAGAAACCGTTAGCATGTTTAGAGTGAAATTTCAAAAAATCTAAAATATCTCATGTGTTCATTAGCGTGCGAGGTTTAATTATTTGCCGTAAATATATATGGTCATCGAACTTTCCAGTGAATTATTTAATTATAATATCGGATATAACAATTATACGAGAGTGAATCCAAGTTAAATTGTAATCTAAAAATTAAAATCACTATTTAATTATCTGTGTTACATCAATATTTTACATTTCAAAATTAGTATATTGGGTGAAAAAGATTTATTCGGTCTTAAAAGTCATTTATTTACTCCTCATTTAAAAATAAGCCAAACAGTATCTGACTAGTAAGTATCGCTAATACCTCCTTGAGGTATATGAAAAAATGTTGTGCCAAATTTGAAATTGTTTTACTGAATGGTTTACAGCTTTCAAACTCTAAGTTTTTGATTTAGCATATTGCTAGAGAATTCGTAAATTTGACAAATTTTTAAAATGTGACATTCTTGTGAATTTTTTTTTTTGTAGTAGTGTTCATTTTGCATAGACAGTGATTAAAAAACATTTTACTAACATTTTTTATTTAATTGTTAATACAATAAAAAATTATAAAATTATTGTTAAAATATGCCCAAGTTGTCAGTTGATAATCAAACCGAGACTCAAAAAACAAACAACTTTTTAGGAAAACCCAGAGTCTGAATTTTACGAATTTAACGTTAAGAATTTACTTTTTGTTAAGTTCGTCCGTTCCATACATCCCTGAGGTAAAAACATCAGATTAAATTTTTGCACGATAATATCTCGAAAAAACTGAACCAACGTTCTTCAACATTGTACTAAAATGTTTAAAAAATTTGAAAAAGTTTTACCGTCTAGTATTCCAGATGTTCTTACATGGTGAAGCTTTTTCAAATTTACACACTCGCGGATGATGTTGAGGAATGTTTATGCAAATTTTAAGGAAATTATCTTTAAAGTTACTTCATGCAAGTATCATGCTGGGATAGAAGTTTCATGAAAATCGTTTGAGTCTCGGAATTTCATAAAGATGTGCACAGGTCTTCTTTAATGTCATATTTAAAACGTGTGTGTACAACTTTACCAAGCTGCACTATCAAGAAATCGAGATATTAATTGTTAAAAATAGTCACATTTTTTTAAATCTTCCATAAGATCTCATATTAAGGGACGCAATTTTCACTAATTAATATCTTAATTACGACATAGTAAAGCCTCTTTAAATTTTATGTATTTTTTAAAACGATACTAAAAATCTATGCAAAAGAACAGTGAAGATGATTAAAACAATGATAACAAAATTCTTTTTAATTTATATAAACAAAAAGCACATAATTTTTGAAAATTTTGCATATTTTTATATACAGTCCGACACGCCAATAAGAACGATTTAATAAGAACGCTTCCCCGCTTTTTCGCTCGAGCGCTTCCCCCACTCTGACTCGAGTTCCGAGC
>JAPYYW010002753.1:0-21532 GCA_030522545.1 Cremastinae sp. A BG-2022a
CATTAAATTTGGTGCACATATGTATATGACCTTAAAGAACGTTTATGCAAAATTTTAACGAAATCTGTCGACGCTTATTTTACCGACCAACCACCTTAACCAAATATTGTGTGAGTGGTAAAAGAAAATGCGATATAAAATAATAACACTGGTGTATTTGGTAAAAGATATGTAGAGTGGTGTTACTTGCTGATTTTACGGGCTTAAAAATCGATTTTTTCAGCAATAGGGATGGGCAGAGCTCGATAATTTCCTGAGATATGAAAATTTTTCAATGAATTATGTTTATTGTACCATCGATGATGAAATGAGTATCACCTATATATTGAAAAATTATTTTCATTTCTCAGAAAAGCATTGAGCTTCGCCCATACCTGTTCAGCAATAAAATTTTGTTTACGTTTCTGGCAGTCTACTCTATTAAGTGGCAATAAACGAACGAGAATTAACGCGAAAAATTTAGTATCAGGTACCTGAATTGAAGCTTGGCATACCAAAATATCATTTGATGACTCATTATCTGAATATCATTGAACAAATCGGTTCTCTAGTACATTTTCGGTTAATCAGGTTTGAAGGGAAGCATAATTATTTCAAAGAACTGATACTCAAATATAAAAATTTTTGAAACATTGCCAGAACACTTGCTACTCAAAATCAACGTTACATTTATTATGAAAAAAATTAGTATAAAGAAATTTTTTATAAAAGAACAAGTCTAGATAGTAAATTACCCTACGTCAGGGTAAATCTCTGCATTTAGAGAGAGAAAAAAACAAAAAATAATTTACTAATTTAGCATGGAATTTTTTACGAACAAAGTTGAACATAACGTGCATGAACCTTACAAACAAATCAAAACTTACATTATTCCGAAATATTCTTTATATTACAAAGTTGCTTAATATGTATCTATTTTTTTAATTCGCATCAAATCGTGTTAGGAATAGTAATTTTACTTTATTAATTTTACGCACTAAATGGTGTTTATATTGCGGTGCTGATTATTTACACTGTTCGAACACAGCATATCAAACCACATCTATCAACACCATGCACTGAGAACAGATTTAGTTGAAAAATATTTACTTGAAAATATTTCGTCGAAACAACACTTATTTATTTGAAATAATTAAACTTCAATTAAATCAACCAAGAATTTAGTTCAATTTGCAAAATAATATCGTTGAACGTATTGAAACAAATATTTTGTTGAATCAACCAAATTTCGTTTTCTGTGTGCCATTCTACGTCAACCGGTGGGAAATATATATACCAAGAATGGTGTTAAATTAATACCATTTTAACACCAGATTTTTTACAGTGTACACAGAATTATATTTTTACTATGAAATTGCTATCTTCATTGTTTGAATAATAATCGTAACGAAAATTCCGTCTCTTCTGACATTTTCAAAAGAATTTTATCAGCGTTGAAATTCTGCACAGGTGTGATTCGAGTACTCTGGAAGGAGTGCGTCACATTTTTCATCCGAATCATATTATTTCGCCGCTGGTGAAATACGTCGAATTTCACGTAAAATCCCAAGAGCAGTCCGCGCGCTGTTTTATTTATCTGCGCACTTGTTTATCCGGATCAGCGTTCATTGCTCTCAAAAATCCGGAATCTGGTTCGTCCTCTCGAGAATTCCGCGAATTCGAGGTCGAGAGTGTAAAACGGCAAAAAATAGCATCAAAAATGAAAAATTGGAAAAACACGCGTCCAGATAAAAGAATAATTAGACGGGCATAAAAAAATAAATGTCGGATAAAAAAAATTACTCTCGATCACGCGTCATCGGGTCGAAGAGACCGTTTCGTTTGCTCGCTATACATGTAATGGACGAAAAAATAAAATGAGTTGGCAATCATTCGATGCAGTCGGACATGCACGCCCTTATATCGATATTTTTTCAAAACCGAATATTATTTGCTAAAATACGACGTTAAAAATAGTTGTATAGATAGCAACTGTGGATACAATAAATGTTCAGTCATGCAGGCTTGTTATCTCGGTACATTCGTTAAACGATGTATTTGGACTCGGATAAAGCGAATGTTACGTGAATAAATAAAACAAAAAATTGCACAGTTTTACAGGGAAAGGTATGAGAAGGGTAAATATGAACGGATAGATGGAAATGAAAAAAAAGGAGAGAAAAAAATGGACGGAAGATATCCGAAATCGTGCCGAGCGCGTGATAATCACGTGTTCGTTGTCACGTAATCTGCCTTCGCTCGAACGACTCTCACGATATATGTGTCTGTCGGCTCGCGCAAATCCAAAATAAAACAAAAATGGACTAAACGTGCACGGGACCGACGAAAAATGACAAATATCGCGTTCGGAGGTAGAAAAATACAATCGATCGCGAGGACTATACACTATATTTTATTTACGGTTTAACACGTTTTAATTTCTCGATAAACGATGCTCGACGCGAAATAAAAATTTCAACGATAGTCCGGAAACGAAAAACAAATCGTCGACGTCGCTTGGGAAAAATATTTTAATGTTTTACCCCGAACTTTTGGATTCGCCCTCAGGTGGTGAACGAGTACACGGATTGGGAAAGAACCGTCCAGCATCCAAAAAATACGAGAGACTCTTGCGTTCAGGCACTCAGCGACGCACAGTTTGTCGCTCCCCTCGTCCAAACCGGCGATCTCTTCACCCTGCGCCACATGAAAAAACCCAACAACCCTCACATAGCACCGATCCCCGACAGCGAGAGAGAACCTCTGCCAAAAACGTACTTTTACGTTTTCGATTATCAAATGAAGGGCGGTTATCCAGAGGTGAGTTCATTTTGTTTTACTAAATTTTATAAATTTGTAAAATAATTTTTATCATTTGACGTATATGTTTAAACATTATTTTTGTCGTTATTCTTATTTTAATGTACATTTAGTTTGTGAAAATGTAAACTGTTTTTACAGCAATTTTGTAAGTTTCTACACTTTTTTAAGTGAATTCTCTTTCGAGAGTGTAATATAAAAGAAAACGTGACTAAACGCCAATACGGAAATGATGAAACGACGAAGACCGTGAGAGAGCTATGCAGTGAAAAAGATCGTAGGGATCAGACGCAATTATTTTAATGTAAATTTATTTTGTGAAAATATAAACTGTTTTTACAGCAATTTTGTAAGTTTTTGCACTTTTTTAAGTGAATTCTCTTTCGAGAGTGTAACATAAAAGAAAACGTGACTAAACGCCAATACGGAAATGATGAAACGACGAAGACCGTGAGAGAGCTATGCAGTGAAAAAGATCGTAGGGATCAGACGCAATCAATTTTTTACTTTTTCATCCGAATTTAAGATAAAAAATGATTCTTTCTTAAAAACTGAAAGCCAAGTGTAAATTCCAAAATCAATATTAAAATACTATTTTAACGATTGCAGTGAATATTTATAAAAGGTCATTATACTATAATTCATCCCAGAAAATCTTTTCACACAAATTTTCAAAATATTTCCTGCTTGCACGAACTCTGATCTTTTTTTCAAAAATCATCATTATATTCTGAATTTCCGAGTTTTAATTCAATTTCGCATTGATTGCGTCGTGAGTGAGGAAAAACAAGGGAAAGGAGAGCGAAGCTGATTGGCCTCGTGAACGCATCAAAATGTAATGATAATATTAAACGAAGACAAACCGGGGAAAAAGGGATGCCGATGGTTTGCGAATTTGATGCATGGTGAATGGATTCTGCTTGGGCGAGGCAGGACATTGATTTCAGTGGGACGAAACCTCGCACTCCCTATAGTCACCGGTGTAGGTGCAAGATTGAAAAGAAGAGGACGGAACGAGAGAGAAAGCAAGATAGCGATAAAATCGTTGAAATAACCGAAAACCGACCATTCCCTCGTATCCTCCCCATGCTCCAGGGAAAACATAATTTGTACATAATTGAACGTAAACAGCCCGATAATTGGCAACGAAGAGATCAGCCATGAACGTGTTAATGAATAAATTTTGCTTGTGTTCGTACGAGGGGGCCTTCAATATATCTGTCTCCATATACGTACCAACACGAAAAACGTCTGCAAATATTTCATTGCTTATAAAATACTGACAGCCATGATAGAAACTCTCCATCCGTTATAACTCTCCCAGGTATCGCTTCGTTAATTAATTCCACAACTATGCGGAAATCAAAAATTTATTGTTCACCTCAAAATTGCCGTGGACCTTATTATTATTATTTCGGCAGAAATAATTATATTCCGGACGATGAAGTTTAACCGCATCGAACAGAGTGATCCCTGTGATTTTTTAAATATAATTGAAACTACGAATCCAATTAATCATCATTAAATGTACATTTATTCATCGAGTTAAAATTAAACTTGAAAAAAATATTTTGTAAGAGATCATTATACTTCCGACGATTAAAATCTCTATCGGAAGCTACAAAATAATTGAGTTTATGAACCACAAATTGAATTAAAATCTCATGTCATTGGATTGCTTCCATATATCCGAGTTGAGATCGTAACGAGACGAATTGAGCACAAAGATCGATTGATCGGTATATATTTATTGAAGAATCGTGAGAAAATATCGTTATAGTGATTTACTTATCGGAAGACTGGATTTTCGGAATGCAGTCACCTGGGCGGAGACTGGACAAAAGTAACGTGATTTGGATCGAGGGGATGAAACGGCCGGAGTCCGACGTGCCCGGGGGCCAGATATTGCGCCATCAGAAATGGCAACGCGCCTCGTTTGGAATGCGTGGGCGCTCAATTTGACGAGGGGCGAACGGTACGAGCATAATCGTAGTTATCACGCTCCTGTCTGCCGTCCCTTCGCCGAAATCCCGGGAGCGGTGCGGACCCTCCCAGACTTGGATAATCCTGACCCCATTGACCCTATACCGATGATCGTACCGATTTTCTCGCGGCCCCCATCATCCTCGAATCCATAACTCGGGGCGGGGAAAAAAATCCATAAATTTTAATACACTAAAGAGGCACGAAATGCCGAAGCTGACCGAGTATAACGTTCTCCTTTTTTTCGATTCGGATGAAAAGCTTCGAGGCGCGTATTTAGGTTCTTTTTAAGCGAAATGGCGAGGAAAAAGCTTTCGGACGATAATGATAATTTTGTCGTAATGACAGGATAAAAGAGAGAAGAGCGAGCGAGGGAAAAGGGAGACAGAGAAAGAGAAATATACACCAGAAGCTTTGCAGGCTCTAATGACCCAACTCGAGCCCCAAACTCGTCGACAGTTCCGCAGGCTAAAGAGACTTCGCTCCTTCCCCCTCTCCCTCTCTCTCAATCTCCAACCCTCTGACCTCAATCAGATCTAATTGAAATACCCGCACAGCGGCAGAGGACGCGATTTCACGGCTGAAAACAGGACAGCGGACGAAGAGACATGATTTAGCGGCGTGTCTGGAGAGATTCTATGATTTATACGACCGATATCGCGTTCTGAATATTGGCTGTCGTGTCTCATCGGCTCGCCTGTCCTCCGTCAACGAACATTCGCCTATTTTCACTGAGAAATTTAATGACGAGGTTCATAAAAAATAACGTCCGATGTAAAACGCTCGTTGGCCCAAAAAAAAGATTTAAAAAAAAAACTATAAAATTTCTGCACAATTATAACAACTCGTTGAATTTACTTCAATCAAACGGAGTGAATTATAATTCATCTCTCGACGAGACGGAGACAAAACGCGGTAGTCTATTAGTCCCGCAGGAGGAATGACAAGCACGCGAGAATTCCGGCGAAACCGATCAATTTTCCTATTATCCGCGAGAATGTCTGTGGCGTGAGCACGAAATACGAGGCGAGCGAAGAGCGCTGGGAACATCGTAGGTAAGAAATAATAGAGGGAGAGAGAGAGATAAAGAAGTGAAGAAATGAGCAGCTGAGAATGAAGGAAGGAGAGAGAGAGAGAGATTCGACAGGCGTGGCAGCGAATCTACGCTGACGACGTTCCTGCGAACAATTTAGTGCAAATTGAAAGTGGAATAGAGTTCTAACAGGTGAGACTTGATGGGAAGTTAAATGCGAAGTGAACGGATTAAGTCGTACAAAGATTAATCCGCGCGTAAAACTTAATTCCGCCATAGAGAAATAAATATAGAGAACGATGATCGATCGATCAAACAATAAAATAAACAATTTTTGACCGTTTAAAATTTAGCATGCAGTACGAAAAAAATAATACTTTTCAGTCTTCATCAAGCTTAGAGAAAAATAAAATAAATACGGGCGGAAGCTCATCAGTAATTTTATGTGACAATTCACGTTGAGGAAAAAAGGTTACAATACCGGTCGTTCATTTGATGAGAATTTCCTGTAACGAGAGGAGACAAAGAAAAAGAGAAAGTCCCGTTAGCTCAGTTACGACATCGTTAAACGCTTTTTATTACGGCCTTCGTCTCGTAGGTACTAGAAAGATTGTCGTTCTCGACTGTCTGACTACAATCATCTTTTACTACTGTCGAGCATTTGATATTCTACAACAATTATTATAGCAAGGTCCGTCGCGCGTTCTTTGTTCTCGCCCCGGGGGGACGAACGAAGTCGTCGCTGTAAATTGTTCAATTACACGGAATGAAATGTTTTCATCACTCCGCGAACGGGGGGAGGGGGGGGGGAGGGAAGAGAAGAGACGGGAGAAGAATCGCATTTATTTCGCTTGTGCTCGAGATAAATTTGTGTGACACCCGGGAAATGCGTTTCGGTGTACCGCTCAACGACGAATCTCTCGTGGAGCTCCGATCGAGCGTATAACCTCTGCGAACGAACGAGCAGGAACGAGAGCTTTCCGTGTGACAGATCCCGAAGCCGCTCGGCAGAATCCCGCAGGAACTAATGGCACAGAACTTGGCCTCTCTCTCTTTATCTCCCTTTCCACCTTCCTTCTCACTATTAAACATGCTACCGACTTTTTCCACCGCGGCCGACTAGTGTGTTCTTTGAAAATTGTGCGTCACGCGTGAAAAAATTCTAAATGCTCGCCTCAATGTCAGTATTTTTCAACGAAAAAAGGGTAAAAAAGGTTTATACGATTCGAACGTGACGGAAAAAAAAATATATTTTTTAGAGGAAGACGATATTTTTTCGCAGTCGAACGGTCACGTAGAATTCGAGATGAGAAAAAATCATCAGAGCTCGTGCGAACGAGGTAAAATGATATTAGATGAGGAAAAATAACGGGAGGAAAAGTCCATTTAAGGATAAACACAAAAGTATAGAGAGCGAGAGAAAACAAGGGCGAGAGAGGAGAAATGTCATATCCGCGCAGACAGAGTCACGCATTACTACATGCAGGTCGGTACGTGACCGGACTGAAATATTTTCACTGTGGCACTATTTGCCCGGAACACACCACGCCAAAGGTCTACGGGCTCTTATATATCCCGCAAAACAGCGGCAGAGGTGCGAACGCGTTTCCACACGATTGCACCGCGCTGTTGAGACCCGATGCAGACTCTCTCTGCTGTAATAGTTGCGCTCATAAATGTTGCGTTTACGTACGTACAAACATTCCATCCCTGGATTCACGCCCGCGCGTCCCTCCCCCACGTAAGCGAATACGTTTTCCACCGAGCCCCGAACACAGCGCTTTATATGAAATACGCGCACTGGAATTTTCACTCCGAATCGACGAGATATTGACACGAAAAATTGCCAATTTCCATATCCGACGTTTCAATTATTCCTTTTACCGCGCTATTATTTTTTTGCTGTCAGAAATAAATGAAAAATAAAAGATATTCGTTCCGCACAAATATTTTTTCGTTGATTTTATAAAATCATTCGAGGACGAGCGAAACATTTTATCGATGACAACAAATTGATCGTGAGAGTTTTTTTTGGGAGTTAAAATTTGATTGTAAAACATTTTTTTTTTACTGATCTATCGAGCTCGAAACGACTCGTATTCTCGGGCGCATTTTGTATATTCGTTTCGAGGATGTATGTAATACATAAATGCATGTCGGTTGGTATTTTTCAATGCGTCGGAATATAAGGCGAGAAGAACAGAGGGTGAAACGGGAATACTTACCCCCCGAGAACATGCTGAACGTGTTCGTAAATATTATCCAAGGGTGCGAGCCTGAGACGTGCAGATTCGGAAGAAAAATCATAAAAATAGATAAGAGCGATAAGACTCGAGGCTACGAAGACGTGAACGTAGCACAATTGACTGGACCAAATGCAATACCAATAACGTTCTCGTGAAATATTACAAAATTTTTTCAAAATACAATTTTACTAAACTTTCGACAAATTCAATCACTGCCATAATCAAATCAACCACAAACTGACTAATTGACATAAAAATCCAATTAAATTTGTACCCGACTCACATATTTCACTTTTGAAGCATCATTTTTTCGACACGTAACAAAATGTCATTTTCGAAAATACGATGTCAAATACCCCCTCGATTTTATGTAAAAAGAATAACAATAAATCTTTCATAATCAGATAAATGAAGTGAAATATGACGGAAGCTCTGTAAATTTGGTTTGAAATTTTTGTCACGCGCGAATCTGGTATTCCGTCATTCAGAAAAGCAGGAAGGGGTGCACGTATTTATTGAAGTTCAATGAAACGTATAATCCACTGTAATATACGAGAAACGTAGCTTTCTCTGGATCTATAGATGTAGCAGGAAAACAAGCATAAATAAAGAAAAAGCGAGTCGGTGAGCGAGGGAGAAAAAGGGATAGAGAGAAATGGCTCGTGTGATCGAATAATGCGAGAAATTTCTCCATTACATACTTTCTCTATTTACGCGTGCAAATGCGAACGAAATGTTGCAACGTGGTGAGATTGCGCGACCGGGAGGACGAGCGACGATTAAAAAAACTACGAACCATAAAGTCGCGTTGGGCGCACCTTCCATCAACTACACCGGTTCGATTCAATTGTTCGGCCGTGGAATTTGTGATCGAATTCGTTGATAAATAAATTGAATGGTCTACGCGGACGTTACCGCGGTAAACCGCTGAAAAAAAAATCATTCTCCGCTCTCCCTCTCGCGTATTCGCCTTTCTTCAATTGCATTTTATAATCGGTGTTAAACCGATTATAAATCGAGCCGTGATTTCCAAAGGACGATATTTATTGAAGTGACGTCGTCGTTAATCATTTTCCGCTGTTTTTTCATTAATCGTCAAAAATTTTATGATGACCGACGATAAATGGACATCGACCTTAGTCAGGAACGACATGCTATGCAACTATAATCTAGATTCAAGAACAGAGACAATGAGGGAGAGAGAGAGAGAGGATGACAGTCCGTTGGTCATGTTCGCCATTATCGCAGAGTCGTGATTGGTAACGAAGATTACGATCGCTCCATATCGGACGCCTTATCGGTCGTGATTCGCGCAAGGACGTGCCCTCAGGTCCCAGGACAATGGGCGCCTTCCACAACGCTGTACGTTTGATTCTGTCCAGTCTGCGTGCAGAATTTCACCAATCGACCGTCCAGCCCTCTGCAACGTCTTAACCCTTCTCACGTTAACCCCCGCACGCATTTTGGCATTCACCCACGTATATCCAATCGCCAAGAGTGATCTGATTCTCCCCTGTCCAGATTTCAAACGAGAGTTCGGTCGAGGCCCGAAATTGCGTACAGTCCGACGCACGTGTGAATGTCAGCGAGTAGAATTGCAGACGAGATTTCAATTCAGACAGCCCCCGACCACTTTTTGTTTCGCGAAATTGCAACGAATTCCGGCGAAAGAGAGTCGTGCATATTTTCCCATCGTGTGCTGATGGTAATTTGCGAAGAATTCGTTTAAATTCCAATGAGGACGACATCCAAAAATGTTCGACGATACTTCTCGTACTTCAGCCGGAGTTATTTTGAGTGAAATAACGCGAATCGCTTCAACGGGATTCTTGAAATATTTTTCCGCGACTTTCAGACAATCGCTGGCAGTCGGTGTGGTTACGTGCGGACGCGCGTTCGCTCGTAAAAGCGGCGTGCTCCTGATTTAAAAAGGTATATATATATATGGAGGTTAAAAAAGGGTCTTTGAAACGTGAGTCGAACTCAACGAGAAACGCATCCTTGCGAATAACGCACAAACGTCGCGCGTATACGATTCACATCGCTTGACGGGTCTTCCCCGTAGCGACGAACTCGAAATCTTCTTTGCCGCTGCCGAGGCTGAAGGAACCCGAAAAATGCGGCTGCATACTCTCCACTTTGCTTTCCTCGTTCGGAGAATTTCCCTCCGCGAAGCAATCTTGAAATTCATTCCTTGAACCGAGACTCCGACATGAAAGCGAATTCTCTCGAAATCGTGAAATTAAAACGTACCTTATACACGGAAAAGTAAAATATACATCAGACCGTAAAGGAGCTTTGATTCGTTCAATTTTTTTGTGTAATGCTGAAGGATTTAATAGATCGCAACGAATATTTTCAAACTGAGACATATGCTCACTGTTTCATTTCCGGAGATCTTAATATTACACGAGTGGCAGCCGCGATAGATCTATTTTAAAAATTGGTATTATTTAGAATTTTTTAACCAGTTTAAAATATTGATGGAATATTTTTAAGCAAATTCTTATTGATTCTTTATTGTTCGAGTTTTGTCCTCTTTCAATTACATTTGACTAATTATGTTTTATGTTCTTAATTTTAAGAATTTACTCCATCTTCGGAATATCTTCGTTATTTCAGTATCGAGGTAGCGAAATTTTTTCGTTACTCGATAACTATATCCATCGAAATAGCGAGACCATGCAGTTACTCACTACAATTTTTTAACCAGTTTAAAATATTGATGGAATATTATTAAGAAAATTCTTATTAATTCTTTATTGTTCGAGTTTTGTTCTCTTTCAATTACATTTGACTAATTTTTTATCGATGTTTTTTGTTCTTAATTTTAAGAATTTACTCCATCGCATTTACTCCATCTTCGGAACATCTTCGTTATTTCAGTATCGAGGTAGCGAAATTTTTTCGTTACTCGATAACTATATCCATCGAAATAGCGAGACCATGCAATTACTCACTACAATTTTATCAGAGTATCGTCGATCCTCGTTACTATAGTATCAAAGTAACTGAAAAGAACCAGTAACTCGATACAAAAGTAACGAGTAACTTTTGAGTAACGCGATACGAATCTATCGAGAAATTCCCAACTCTGACTCCATCCCATGCTAATTATTTTGAGTGCACCCCAACAATTCATCAATTTCTTGCTGATACCATACTTTTTACTCTTCTTTTTTCTTTTAGATACTGTTGAAAAGACAAAATCCTACTTTCTATTACTAGATGCTATTATATAGTTCATCAAAAATGAAATTTAAGATTTTAAAGAGGTGTCTTACAAAATGAATGTTTTTCTAATTCCCGACTTATCTTAATGAAAAATATTCTCGATTTTTCTCTATCAAAATCGTTTCGATAATTTTTACATGCTCCGACATAAAAATCGAAAAAATGGTTTTTGCCCTTTAGTTTGTCCATGCGAGGTGTAACTACTGCAAAAAAAATTGATTTACACACTGACACGACTTGTTTAAAATTGTAGGACATGGGTAAATTTAAATTTCATTCTTTTCGAGAAACTCGTTATCTTGTATTTCGTGCAAAATGTATTTCAATTAACGAGATGGATTTCTTAAATAGCGATTCGTACGCTATCAATCGCGAGAGAAATTTCTGACGGCGTGTGCACGCGAGAGAAACAATGGAAGAGAAAAGTGGCGAAGGAGAGGAGAAAAGCGGGGGGGAAAACTTGTGCTTTATCGAGAGGAATTGGAGCATGAAGTGATTCAGCTGTTGGCGCAAGAAACACGAAGTCTGTCGATCGTCATAACTGCGTGAACAACAATAATTAATTAAAAATAAGAGGCGATAAAAAAGCACGGTAGCTAACGAGATTTGCGTGGGAGGAATGAAAGAGAGAACTGAAAATTAAAGTTCCGACAACGTGCACGATGCAAACGGGTGAGCAAAAAGTTTTTCATTCCAAGAGTTCGTTCACGCCGAAATGGAAATCCCACGCAAATGGTTGGACAGATTATAAACCGTGTATTATTTAATTCAAGCTCTTACCAACGAAAGGGAGACAAGAATCGCGAAAACGTTAAGAAAGTTAAAAAGCATAAACGAAAAAAGCACAACTCCGCCGGAAATAAAAGAAATTACACAAAAAAAACATCCCAAATTTAACTATTTTTTTTTCTTTTGAAGCAAAGCAAGAACTTGTGATTACGATAGTAAGGAATAAAAGAATCTCCCGTTTCCTCCAAGTTTCTCCAAGAATAAAAAAGACTTCCAAGAGTACATTTATCCCAAAACTCCTCGCATCCACCCCCCCGATGTAAAACTTGTGTACAGTTCAAACAATCATAAAACTCAGAAATATTTATTCTCGTTTTAGCGTCGAGCGTACGCACTCGATCCGTCAAGAATACGGAGGGGGGGTGAAGAAAAAAAAACAATAAAAGAGAGAAAATGGGAGGCTAGAGGTTCGACTGTGTTCTCCCGGTCTATTTATCTTGAGCTCGTGCAAGAGTTCGCAACGGCGTCGGGGTCGGCTTGCATCCCGGATGCATTGTAACCGAAGTTCGTTCCCGCTCGGTTCGTTTCCGCGGGGATGGAACGAAACGAAGTGTGTTATTGCAGGGGTGCGAGCGGGAAAACGGGAAAAATAAGCAGAAGAGGGCGAAGAAGCGTATTAGAGGAGAAAGATGAGACGGCCGGGGGGGAGGAAGACGAGAATGGGGATGAAGGGAGGTGTGTCCGTATAGAATGGAGTGTAGAAAAGGAATAAAATGCGAGGAGAGTCGAGTGGATGTGGGAGCGGAAGGAGAAGAGGGTTGTAACCCGGGGCCGAGGGTGCGCTACGGCGTCGTAGACGACGAGGCAACCACCGTTGACGCCACCAACGACGACGACGACGACGACGACAGCGTCGTGCCGAGAATGAAAGCTCGCATGTACGAGACAATGGGGGCAGTTCGTGTGGCACACGCCAAGGGATAACTCGAGAGAAAAAGACAGAGTCGCTGGTTCGTTGGATAACGAGAGACGGAGATATAAAAGCATATACGTGCCAGCTCGCAAGGGAGATCTCCGAGACTCTCGCGTTGCCGTTTCTCCGGTTGCCGAGGGCTCGAAACAGAAATGAAAAAGCCAAAGAGCGAGTGTAGCGTCGGCTATATAACGCTGCGCTCCCTCCGAAGACACGACGAGCCTTATACCGCGAGACAAATAGAAGAAAGAGAGAGAGAGAGAGAGAAAGACGAAAGGGAAAAAATGATGGGGCGGGAGGGATGGAGGATAAAAATGGAGGAGGAGAGAGAGAGAATGGCTGAAGCTGCACGAAAGGCGAAATGGAGAAAAGAATGGAGGATTTAGCTCAGAAACACACACGCGTTCGCCTTCTTACCTTTTTTACTATTTTCCCTTTATTCTAACGTACATGTCCGGCTATTTCAGTCTGATTCCTTCTTTTTCCCCTTCTCGATCTCTGTTATTCGCCCTCTGTCTCGCTCGCTCCCACGTCTCGAGCGAGGGCACTGCCTCAACGACGTGCTACGTACACAAGCCGGATATCTTCTTCAACCCAACAGATTCGGTATCTCCCTCGTACATATCGGTGTTTATGTAAGTACCTCCGCAGTACCGTGAATCTCGACACAAGCAACGAGCCGAATACACAGCGATACGCCTTCCCGGACTCTTATTGTCTCTTGTTTATACCCCGAAGACGGCGAGAGCTTTCTTCCCTCGACTCGATCGTCCTCGGCTCGAGACGGTCACCAATTATATTCGGTGGAAGCGAATTTTTCGTCTCTTCGCTCTCGACGAAAAGGTAAACAAGGATGATACGGATGAGACGTCTCGAGACGAGTTCCCGGATTGGAAAAGAGTTGGCGAAAAAAAAAACAAAACTAAGGGGAAGCAACGCGAAAAAAAAGGGAGAGCAGGCTTCTACTTGTATGCGAAGTTTGTCGTAGCGCGAGGCTTCAAAATACTGGAGCTGGAGAGGAAAGTACAGCCTGATTTTTAAGCCGAACGGCCAATGGAAAGTCCTTCAGACGATCCTCCAAATGCCCTCGAACGTACAACGGGCTAAAGGGATGTTGCGTTATCCCGGCTCCGAAGCTCCCCCCGTTCGCCCACTCCGGGACGTGTTTACTGACCTAATACAGTTACGCTCTGAAGAGCCGGAAACTAGCGTGCTTCCTGATCCCAAAAAGCTCCATTCCCCTTCGCCAACTGCGCCACAAACACAGAAACACGAAACTGAGCATACAATCATTTAAAAAAGGCACGCGACGAAGGTCGTAAAAAATAAAACAGCGGGTGTCGTCGTGACGCGATGGAAGTTTGAAAAGGACCGAGGAGAAAATTTGGCCCTCCCTCTCGACTTAATTTTTCTTCCTGTTGATCTCTTTTTACAATCGCGCAAGCGGTGCGACGATGTAGATGGCGGTACGACGTGCACAAAGTGAATGACGGCCTCGACACCCGTTCGTTCTATATCAGAGGCTTTCCATCGCGGGCGTAAAAGCGCTCGCTCGCTCGCCCGCTCTTCTCTGTACCTCGCCTCTCGCACGCCTCAACGGAGATTAATTAAAGGCTTGATAAATTGCAAACGTCTCGCCCGTATAGTTAGCTTCCACCTTCGAATAAGATGTCCCGTCATTAATAATGTTAAAGTACATTAGACGTGAGAGGGCAAAAGAAAGGGAGAGAGAGAGAGAGGGTAGAAACTGTGGAGGCAAAGAGAAGAAAGTTCAGCCTGAAAACAACTCTCGCCGGGAGGTGCGAGCAAATTTTCATCTTCTTCTCCTTTATATTCATTCAATGAACGGATAAATGTTCCTGTTCTTATTACATCCGATCCACTCATTTTTTTTTATCCCGCCGTGAAAAACTGAAGAATCCTTCTCGAGGATGAGAGGAATGAGTGATGCGGGCAAATGAGTAAAAAATTAAGTGTGGTTTAACGCTGAATTATTGAATAGAACTCGAGGGTGAATAGAGTTCGATGGAACTGGAAGCTCCGACGAGATGTTTTAGCGGAATCGCAACTACTCGCGTGATATACAGTATTATGCCCAGCGATAATTAACTCATCAAATGGAATTCGTTTCATCAACATAACTATAACGGAAACATCGTGTATTTCCCCTCATCTCGCACGCATATTCATTATTTTTCATGAGCTCGCGTACAATCCAGCGGAAATTCCACGAGTGATTACTGTCATGAGCAATCTTGGAAATCCATTGTTCGTGCCGGACATGATACGCAGCGTTTTGATTCCCAATTAGCCCCCTGATTTTTCCCTGTCCGAGAGTGACTCGCGATTATTCACCAGCAATGAATCGTCGATTTCCGATAAAAACAATATTCAGTTATGAAAAGCTGCAGGAATAACGAACAGGGCACTGTATATGAAGAATTTTCGAATCTTTTAGTAAATCAAAAAACTTTGTCGGCGTGTGTCGTTCATTGCGTGTTCGACATATCGCGTATTCGAAATAGACAAAGGGGGATTCGTAATCAGTACGAGTATAAAAGGAATAAATTTCATGAGCCACGAAGCCACATTAGTTATTGGAATCACTGGACAGATTATTGTACAATCGTAGTTCTACGTATATTATTTCGAAAGTCACTTCCATAATCAAATCAGTATGGGTATATAGATTCTGCGTTTGTCTTTCGACTTAGGGAATCGAGGCAAAGGGCCTAAACGAGCGAACCATCGTTTTGTACTCGACGGTGAGGGAGCTTCGACAAAGAGGGATTCGGCGCGGCCTGATTTTAGGGTCGGAATAAGGAAAATTGAGAGGGTCTCGAGTGTAAGGGCTCTGCTCCGAGATACTTGAGAATAATGTATAAGCTCGGAGTGTACTTCATATTACAGGAATGGCGCGGGCGTATAGCTGGGGAGGAAAGTAGGAAAATTTGCGTGCGGGAGTACCAAAAAGTGTAAGGTGTCCTGATGAAGCCAAAGTGGGCCACGAGACCGCTGGCGTTAATTAAGTCAGAAAGCCCTGGCTGCTCGTTCGGAAATAAATGCACGCGTGCTATGTACGTGGACGTATAACGGTAGGGGGATGTATGGGAGGGCTTTAACGCTCACGAGACCGATGGAACTCAATTTGTGAAGCCGGGCTTTCTTGTACCATCGCGAGCTCTAATAAATTTCGCCACCTCTATCGCCGAATCGTCGTTCTCCCGATCTTCACGATCATAAAGCCGTGTGCACACACACGCGTCCAACAGTTTTGCGGAAGGTTCGCAGGTACACGGACGTCCGAGGGAACCTCGTAAGAAAGGGACTCCGTGTGCAAACGATTTTCCTCTGGCTTTTCACAACCCCGAGCACTCAGGATCCACTCAGCCAACAGTTAAATTACCGATTAATTTATCGACTCGGTGTGTTGGTCGAAGAATGAAAAAAAATTAGAGAGAGAGGGAAGGAGAGCTCTTGGTATATCCAATCAGTTTCGTCGACTGTGTTATTAATTTTGCATCGCAATTTATCGCGATTAAGGGCGAATAAAATTGCAATCATTATTCGAGTTATATTCCCCGGCGCGGAGGATACTAATCCGTTAAATGGGAAAAAAATATGGCGCCGGTACGTCATTAAAATTATTCATTAAGGAAAATTGATTTCGGATAATTCGATCGTGCATCGCGTGAAATAATTCTCGAGTGCGTACCAGGGTTATCTTTTAATTATTTAACGCATCAATTGATCGGAATTGACCGATGTAATTATATTTAAATAGTAACAATGAAGTGATTGCTGTGAATCCAATTGTACGGGGTTTGACGAATGAATTCGTACCTCGGGGCCGATTTAATTGCGAAACCGAACTCTCTGCACTTTTCCTCGAAAGAGAAAATAAAAATGAGAGAGAGAGACGCGGAATGAGCAAGGAGGAAAAATAGAAGAGAAGTAGCAGCGCGTGTTATTACCTTTGAATGCAAACTACTGTGGTAAAAGCCGCAAAGCTAATTGTACTCATTCAGCAAAAGTGCTCACTTTTTTCTTTCCCTTTCTTTCTCTCCTCGCATTCAGCGTTGCTCGCCAGAGATTTTTGCCGAGACCTCGGTAATTAAACTCAATTGTTGTTTCCTTTTTTTCTCTCTCTCTCTTTTTTTTCGAAGTCTAGAGACCGTCGAAAAGATGCATTCGTCCGGGTAGCAATTTGTATCCCTCGGGCTTTGAGGAGAAAAATAATAGAGCGAGTACAAGGGCGATAGGTTTACCAATGAAATATAATACGAGGGAGTGGATATGAAGAGAGAGAGAAAAAAAATCGGCCGCAAGAAAATTGAGACAAAAAAGAAACAGATGACTGAGTGAAAAACAAAAACGAGGAGAAATTCTGATACGCGTCCCGGGCCAGTAAAAATAATCCTCGAACTGTCGAGACGAAAGTCCATTCGTTCGGAACGTAATTCAGCGACGAAATAACACCTCGAGGCAATTTTTCTGGCTCTCGTTTTTTTTTCCGCGATTTATTTTTTTGTTTACGATTCTCGCTGGACCGTGTACGGTCAGACGAGGTTTAATGCGTCCTGCCAGAATCACTGACTTGTGAAAAAAAAGAATCACGAACCAATTTATGACGAGTACCTTTTATATAGGCGTTTCCTTGTTATTATTGTTTCGAATCGTGACACGGCTTGACTTTTTCTTTATTTTTGGAAAATGATTGACACGTTCGGGAATGACACGACCATTTTCTTTCTTATATACTTCTGACGGCTTTCTCATCCGACAGGAGTCATTAATTTTGACGAAAACGCTCAAGATCTTTTCACTTTTTTTCCCCTTCTTTCTACCATTCCTCTGTCTACCAATTTTTTTTCCCATCTCTTAGCTCACGGTCATAATCATTACGCGTTACGAGACAAGTTGGGCGAAAAGAAAGGCGAGGTCAGAGAAAAGAAAAAAGTCTACAGTGAAGCTTTGATCTTGACACATCTCCTGTGCGTGCTGCGAATGAAAAAGCGCAAAACAAAAGAAAAGAACGAAAAAAGAGTACCTAAATCGCCCTGAGGTCCCCAAAGTGCCCGAAGAATAATTTATTAAAAGTGCAAAAACGCGTCAGCCTGGACAGAGGACGGTCAGAAATAAAAGTTACACGCGTCGTTTCGGTAAGACCGAGAAAAAAAAGTTTTTGCTCCGAAATAATCGCGCTCGGTGCTTCTACTATACTTTTTAGACCACGTCAGTGAAAAAACTTTACTGCGTGATCATTGAAAACGAAAATAAAAGCAGAAAAGGAAAAGTATTCATGCGACTTTGCCGTTTGGCACAAAGACATTAAAAAATTATAAGGGCAATTGTAAAAAAATAAAATAGATGAGTCTTTAATTAACCAGGTAGTAATGATTCCTTGAAACTCTGGATGTGCGCACTCGAAAAGAAAGTACGCATCGAAAATGTCCTCGAGTAATAAAAATTGAAGTCTTTCGTCTGACTTACACCGACCTTTTCTACTGGCCATTACGACTTTATCTCTCTTTACTTTTTTTTCCTTTCCCCCGCGTTTCTTCAACTCGATTTTCCTCGGTGGAAAATTTTTTGAGAAAACCAATATTAGAAACCCGGCACAGTGCGACCCATATGGACTTTATAATGTCCGCTTTTCCAGTACGAACAGACGGCGTACACTATACGTACACCAGCGTATATAAAACTTTCGAGCATAAAAATCCCCTTTACAGTTCGTTTGATATTTTTTCAACAAAATATCATAAACCCCTGGAAGCCATCATTGACTATTTCACTGCACAACCTGATCAAATTTTTAACGACTCATTCAACGAAAAACATTTTTTAATTAGATTCTGTCTATCAATGCGAAACTATAAAATTTTTTTTGCAGTTTTTATGATGATAAATTTTATTTACTTTTTTAGGTTTTCTTTCATGTTATAACAATCGTCGAAAGTGATTTAAATAGTAAATAAATCTTTTGAATTTTTCAAATTGTCCTGCAGCAATGATAATTTTTATTTATTTCTTGTAAAAAGTGTACTGGGAATAACGTCCGTTAGAGGAAAATCGAGGCATCGTTGACAGAGAAAAAAGAAAGTCCAGCTCCGTAGCTGGACGCTCATTTTCCCAGGACACCCTATATTCTCTTTTTTTTTCGTTTTCTAGGTGGAATCGAGACGATCGTCATTCTCCACAGCTTTCTCGCTTTCTCCGTTTCAATACCACGAAATTGCTGTCTACACATCCCCTGATACAATATTGTATCGATTTTCTCGGAGTCGATACTCCGGTGCTTGGTGGTTATTTTTTTCTCCCTGTCTACCTTCGCTGGACATCAACTGTCCTATTCTCACGTACTCCCATCCGTGGATCATCTCACGATTTCTCTCGTGCATTCACGTGCGAATCGAGGATGAATAAAAATGAATTTTTCATGCCTGGTATAGAAATAATAATCCTTGTTTCGCCGTTTGCTCGTTTCTCCTAGGGCTCTTGCACATATATATTTTTTTAATTCACATTCAAGCCTGCAAGGCGTGTCAAATTTGTATTTCCCCTTTATTCGCGATAGCGTTACTGTTCGTGCATTTTAGGATTTTCGTTTTTAAGGTGGCTTTGTCCTCTTCTCTCGCTGCGGTCCCTTTTCCGCTTGCAAGCTTCCGTGAGCTTTTCAGACGAGGAACAAAGAGAGAAAAGCCGTGCGAATGGAAGGAAGGTTAAGAGAGCGAGAAGTAATAACACTCCCGCGTAACACTGAAAATGGGGAAACACTCGAGCTTTCACTCCTGTTCTTTAGCCGCGAACGAAATTAAAGATCTTCTCGGGAGCAGGCTCTGACCCTGCGCTCAAAAAAGCCTGGAACGTGATGGGAGAAATGGGGGAGGAGGAGGAGAGAGAAAAAGAGATCATGCATACGGAAAAAGGGAAGAGGACGGAAATGAAAAGAGAGAAAGGGAGAAAAGCTCGTCCAACCCTCTTTCAACCAGTTGCGGCAGATCAAAGTGACATGTAGTAATTAAGTCTTACCTTCGTTAACGCTTGCTCCGTCCAGGCTAACGTCCCCTTTATCGAAACGATGGCTAATGAGATTCCGAGTGGATTAATTTTTTTTCCCTCTCTCTCTCGCTCTCTCCGTTCTTCTCCTCGACCTCTTCTTTTCATCTTCGCTCCTTTTTATTCTTTAACGTCCACGAAAGCCGTGCACGATAGAACGGATCACCTTCCTCACCTCGGTCATGAACAAAGCACAGGAATTACACGTGCATCCTCAGAGTTTTCGAATTTTCCTGGAAAGAGCAATATTCGTTATAGTAAGCATGCAATGTTTAAAACCGTTTCCGAATTTCTTTTTCAATAAACATTTTATCAAAAATTTTATATATTATACAATTTTTGTCATTTAATCTTGATTTAATAAAAAATTATTACTCTGTAATATGTAATCGATCAATAATGTTATATCGTTAAACTCTCTGTTATCGATATTGATTTTTTTATTTTTCAAGTTTATTTTAATTTATCTAAATTTTAAAAAAATGTTGTTTTTAATTATTACTATTTTTTTCTTATTCTGGGAACAATTCCCCATTAGAAATCGTCTTTCACTTACAATAAAATTATTCTGAAATGAAGAAATGAAAATTGTTCCTTAATTTTTTATTTATTACTTTGAGTAATATTTTTTCTTATATTTGACTTCAAAGATCAATTAAAACGATCAAAAGCTCAGAAAGTTACATGTCTATACATTTCTACACTATTTACTATTGAAATAAAACGATAGTTTTTTGAAATTCAATTTAAAAAAAGGGCAGAATAAAAATGATATCAACTTTTTGGATCAATTTTCGGAATGACTCGAATAATTTTAACCTGCCCGATAACGCGTATGTTTCGCGATAATTAATATTTCTCGAGAGAGCACAGATCGGGGCCGATTCCTTTGAATCTTATCGAGGAAAGCGCGGATCGTAGTCCAAGTTTAGTTTCGAAGTGGTACAAGCCATTCTCGTTTGCCAATCGGGCAAAGGCAATACTCTCGTGAATTTATGAAGGAGAACGAGTTCGTTTCGTACACAGAGAGCAGGAGAAAGAGATGAACGAGAGTGTGAGAGAAAGAGAGAGAGAGAGAGAGAATCACGTGTTCAGACGCCGCGAGCGTATGTATGAGAACGAAGAGGCCGCAAGGCGAATTGAACTCAGGAATATCTGTCACTGTCTCGCCAAGACGGTGTTAGGATCGAGCGAGTTGTTTCGCAAACTGAATTTCGTCATTGTCGAAACTTGAACGAGACTAAGCGGCGGAGTCTCGGGAAAAGCCACCCCGCACCGTTTTAACCGCCCTCCTCCTTCTCCACGTCTCCCTGTCTCGTACCCTGGTTCGTCCGTCGATTAATCTAATTGGGTATTTGCATGAAAAATAAAAAAAAAATTTTTTATCATTGCCGCGTAGTATAGATTTAATAATGAATTTACAAACAAAAATTATGAATTTTCAATCAATATTAACGGAGAAAATGAATTTTA
>JAPYYW010002754.1:0-18437 GCA_030522545.1 Cremastinae sp. A BG-2022a
CCGATCGAATAGGCTCTTAAAATCGAGAAAAAAAAATTCGAAAAATTTTGCCAATTTTTTAAGGTATACCCCTTTCCATTTTTTCAAAAATCTTCAAGGAGTAATAACTTTTTAAAAAATTGATGAATTGACGTGATTCTTGCGCCATTCGCTTCGTTTTGCAAAAAACTTTAAGAATCACCCCTAATAAAGTCGATTTGGTCAAGAGAAAGAAAAGATATCGTTAATTGAAATTTTCATGGGTCCCCGAGATCCAGTGTGACTGACCAAATTTTTTGAAATTTTTTAAATTCGATTTTAAGACCCTATTCGATCGGAAATTTTCTGTAGATAATGAAAATGATAATTATTCGAGGTAAAATCCAACAATTCATATTGAAAAATTGAAGAAACTGATCGAAAAGTCAGTTTTTTCAATTTTTCAATATGAATTCTTGGATATCCCGCCTTGAATAAGTAACTTTTTTTTGGATTGTAGACCTAAGTAGCTATACTACCTTTGTAATCTCGAAGGGCGAGACATGAAGTATAATATCAATTCAAACACGTCAATAAAAAGCGGCCGCGTTGTCGCTCGTGTTATTAAAATTGTCTTAAATGATGGTTAAAGTCATGGATAGGATTTTATACGAAAAATTATTTTTTTTTGTACTTTAGTAACAGGTTGGATATTTTAAGGATTTTCTTCTACAAGACGTAGTAATTTTGATGATTAAATACATTTATAATCACTTTTTGTACATTACAAAAGTGCATTTCTCTCTTAATTGAAATTTTTAAGAGATATCTTTGAGGCAATAAAGAATTTTCTGGGATATTCGTCAAACTGTCATGGTGACAATAAAAAATGAAATATTATGCATCGTTTTATTGTTGGAAGTCGTATAAACGACAAACTTTGGTAATAGTTTGCTCAAGTACCTTTTTTTAGTATACAAAGTTTGGTGCATGTTCGAAAGGGTTTTGCGAGCAGTTAAATGCATGCAAGGTTGGAGGAAATTTGCAGTGACCCGGTAACTGGCAATCTCACGGCTCCTCCGCTTTCTCCTATACATTCTCAAACACTTTCAAGATATTTTACTCATGTAGAAATGCACATAAGTCAATAAAGTGTGGATGAAACGTTTGTACTCGTTTACCCATTAAACCAGCTTGTGCATTTATGCTGAATGAAGCATGGCTTCTCGTAAAAACTTCAATTTCAATTTTTTATTATATTTGCACGAATAATAAACGAAAGAAATAGTTTTTAGAGAAAAAAATTTCACTAAATCAAAAAATAATAAGAAATTTCGAATCAGATTTGAGAATAATTGATTTTAAATCATTTTTTAAAATAAATGAATTTCTTTAAATAAATGATACTGTAAAAAAAAATCATTCCAGAATCTTATATAAAAAATAAAAGTCATTTACTCCATTGTGTCGAATCGAAGGTCAGGATAGAACAAAAAAAGGAGGAAATGAAAAAAGGAAATGAGATGAGGGAAGAGGAAGGGAAAAGAAGAGGAGCGACAGGGTTGTCTCCCAGACTCGTAAGAGCCGAGGGGGAGGACCCCGGGAGGCTCGAGACCGAATAATGGTTTCGGGGAACAAACGAAAGTTGTGTCTGTGCGTCTCTCTCTCTTTCTACTTCTTGGTCAGCCGAAGAGTAGAGGAGGAAGAAGAGAGATGGGGAGTTAAAGAAAGAGAGGGAGAGGAACCGGGACTAGAATAAGAGCGAGTCTCGCTTGTGATGTTCCCTCCCGAAGGTATCTTCTCTTCTTTTTATTTCCTTTTTCTCTTTTTAATCGAGCAATTCGGTAACTTGATCACCAGTTTCATCATCTACTGAGAAAAAGTTATGGTAGATTTTACCTTAAAAAAGTGACAAGTATATTGATTATTATTGTAGATATATTTATATTTTATATTTATTATATATTTAATAATATTATATTAATATATAATATTAATATTAAATTATAAATATAATTAAATTAAATTAAATTAAATATAATTTATATTATAAATATAAATTAAATATAAATAAATTAAATATAAATATAAATTAAATTATAAATATTAAATAATAATAAATATTAATAATATTAATAATATAAATATTATATATTTAAAATAAATATATTTTATTCAGATCCTGTCACGAATACATTTCGTTTTATTATAAAATTAGTATACTCAGTACACCTGTCATTACATCGTAAAATCTAATACTATCATGATTTTCCTCTGTATGCTTTTAATACATATTTTAATCTATATTTAGTATTAAATATATCTTTATTTGCGACATTAATATTTACAGAATAATATTTAAGGCAAAATTATAAACAAAAAAGTGTAAAATTGCTCAAAATTATATCGTATTTACGATAAGGGTTATCTCGCAATGAATTATTCGAAAGTGGTCCTTTCGTTGAGTAAAAACGATCCCTCGGAATTTCTGCAGACCAATTAAGACCCGTATAACGATTTATTGAAGGTCGAACGATGTTTTTTGCATATCTCATAAGGAGATAGTTATGTACCAATTTTTTTTTGGTTCTCCATTATCAGAGGTACGAAATGTCTGTTACTTCGAGGCAAATTTTATACGCTCAGCGGTTCATTCAAATCAACTTTTAAGCTTAACATATAATTTATCTCGCGCAAACACATTTCGTGAAATCGTAAAACAGGCAACGTGCATACCTACCATTAAATTGCATCGCTTCTATTAAAGATTCACTCTCCTCTCTCCCTAATAATCAGTTATGTATTTTTCTTACCGCTGGCTAGTTCATCATCAAGCACTTTTACTTTTTACGATTATACGTGTGCACTTCGTCTTTGAAATGATTTCTCCTCCCTCCCCATTTTATTTTAGTTACAAAAATCAAAACGAGTAATTCGGTCAAATTTAATTCTCATCGTCAGAAATGCGATTTTTTTCGCCTGAAATACTCTGACGTAATTACTATAATATCTCCGAAGGAAAGAAATTTTATTCAGTGTTCGCGATGAAATGGTTCGATTTGTCAAAATGTATAACGGAATTATGAATGAAGATCTGTTATCGAGTGAATGACACTGGTGGGACGAAGGAATATTTTAATTCAACTCGTGCGACGTGCACGTCCCGTTTGTACGCGATATTGCGTTTTTTCCCCTCTGAATTCGTCTTTCTTTCGAAGGGATATCTTGAATGGCGGTGATTTTGAGAGAAAGGAAAAGTTGTTCTGGCCATAACAAGATGATAGGCGGTTGGCTACCGTGCTTCTCGATGCGCTTCTACCATCAGGATCTTCCGCTTCCTCCTTTCTTTCTCGACGTATTTATCTCCGCGTGCTCTCCCATACATTACATTTTAAAAGTGTCCCTTCTTTTTGATCCCTCGTCGCTTTCTCCGTTATTCTCCCAATCAAGAGTCCCAATGATTCGGTCGTATTTTATCGATAAATCTTCTGATCGAACCGTCTGCACTCCAATCTTATTCGTGCATTAAAGCACCTACCACCATTTTCCCTGCAAATAAAAACTTCTTTTCTCTGTTATTCACTTTTATAAATGAAACATTGTTTGTTTTTTCAATTTCAGGTCGTTGGCTCTGCTAGTGTTCTTTGTTCTGACCCAATTGACGGATGTCACCGCCAGATACGTAAGTCCAATTTAATTAACTAATTGGTAGGTCCATTTGCAAAGATTCTTAAGATACCTATAGAATCCTGAAAATGGTACATTCTTAACGATTTCTGTAGGACTCTGGAAGTATTCTAGGCATTTAAGAACTCTGGAAGGTATGTAACATGTAACTCTACCCAGGTTTTAGGATTCTATAGAATGCCTAACATCTAGAATCTAAATTAAGTCCTGAAAGGTATGTACCCTTTCGATATCCAATTTCTAGGATATTTGCAAAAAAAAATTAAATCGTTGCTATAACAAAATTTCGATGTCGATACGAACATTTGTTTGCTTCCACACAAATTGTTAAGAATCGTTCAAATGAATTACATACGGGAATATATATGTTTAAAAGTTACACACAACGTTATATATTAAATGCGAGTAATTTAATCATTATTAATACATATCAGTATTTTCTTAACCGTCTATAGGGTAGATTTAATTATGTAAATGACTAAAAATATACTTTTCAGGTGTATGATATACGTCGTTCTCGGATTGTCATTTTTGTGTTCAGCATCAGTAATTCATTTTTTTGAATAAGCGCATATAGCAAGATGATATGTAATAGAATGAATATTCTTAGGTGTGAAGTGAGAAAATTTATTGAAATTGATAGGTATATTTAGTTTAATCGAAAAAGTACGAACGTGACAGTCGAGAGAGAGAGAGAAAGAGAGGTAGGAAGTCGGAGACCTTGGAAGAAGAGCTTCGATACGAGGTGAATCTCTCGGTTGGGCATTAATGAAGCAAAGGGTCGAGAGGTGTAGGGAGAGGTAAGGAGAGGAAGGAGTGGAGAGAAAGAGAGAGATAGCTCCGAAACAAGTCTCCGAGGAGGCAGGAGGCAGAAATTGAGAGCCCGCGACTCGCCCAATCTCGTGCACCTTCCTCCTTCGTCCCTGCTCTCCTGATTCATGAACGGCCGCCACCGTGGCATTCCATCGCTGCTTTTATTGCCGCATGGCTTCCCACTTTTAAACCTCGCAAGGGCTTACACCGCTTCTAGACCTTCTCGTATTTCCCCGCAGCATCTTTTCGTCGACTCGATAGAACGCGCGCACGCACGTATCCCGCTCTCTCTCTTTTCCTTTTACTTCCATTGTTTTTTTGCTTCTTCTTCTATCTTCTTCTTATTATTCTACTGTTATTTATGTAACAAAGAAAAACAAATTGCTGGCTCAATGCATTTCGCTCGAACGGTGGTAAACGATAAGCTCCCTCTTCGTATCGACGGGATTTACGAGAGTCGCGAAGATGCAATCGGACTACTTGCCGTTCACGCGGTATTCGCGAATAAGCGGAGAGGCGGAATAAGAACCGAAGGAGAGAAAAATATCTCGATTTCAAGGGAATTAGCGATCGCAAAACATCTGCATTAACACACACTCGGATAGTGCCTTCTCTTATTTCTCCTTCTGAGCTACTTAATCTTATCACTACCACTTTTTTCGAATCATCTCTCTCTCTCCTTTTATTTATTGGCATTCTTGTGATGCGCTTTTTTAATGTCTCACGGGATAATGGATGTATTTTCAAATATTATTCGCTACATGTCATAGCTTATTTCCCATTAAGGTGATGTCAAACACCCAATTTTGAATGAATTTTTGGATATATCCCATTCTCGTATTTTTCAAGCGAATGAACTGAAAATTTATTATGTTATGCAGTGTACGATATAATAAAGCATGATATTCTTTAAATTTTAAAAACAAAATTTTATTTTGTTTTTTTTTTATATTTTTGAAATTTCGATTATGTCACGTCTCAGTATAGCGTACACTGCACAATATGTTCAAATTTCAATTCATTTGTCCCAAAATTCACTCAAAATTGAGTGTTTCACATCACCTTAAATTTATATCTAAAATTCATTCACTCTGCACTTTCATTTTTTCACTCTTTGAACTCTCTTTCTCTTTTTTTCTTCATACATTTTAACACTATAATTCCTTAAAAATACTTTCTTCAAAAGGTCTCAAAATTTTAAATCTCTGAAGAATTTAACTGTTGATCATCAATCAATCAAACGCTTGATAGGAAAATCGTCTGTGACAGATCAACAAGTGATCTCACGCATCAGAATTTATTTCTTCACTCGGTTTATTTATTTATTCGAACGCCCGGTACGCCTAAAATTTTGAAGCTTATCCCCGAGTCCGGATAACATGTCAAATACGGGAGAATGTCATTTTAGTCCCAACGCGCACGTATTGTATTCAAAACTTGACGATAAATTAAAAAAAAAATACGTCTATGCGCTCGGTTGAAATAAGTAAAAAAGAAGATTAAGGAGGGGGTCCTGTGGTAAGCTCGCAGGGAGAATTTGGAGAGGGTCTCGCCTCGTATACTTAGCTTTTATCTCTTTCACCGATGTGAACAAGAATGGGAGAGAGGAGCGGTGGTGCGCCTAGTCGAGGAGTACTCGCAGCTTGTTTAATCCTCCATATAATACTCCACGGTGTTTCTCTTCCTCTCTCGCTCGCTCTCCCGCTTACATACTCTCGATTCTGAAAGCGTGAAGTAAATGCCTCCGTGGAAAATGTCTTTAATTCTTCCCCTCATTATCGTGAAACGAAAGAAGTTCCAGAAGCGTAAAACGACCGTATTTCAAAGAGTTTATCGTCAAAATTTCATTCCGCCAGGAATCCGCTTATTCTGCCTGCATATACGCATCAAAATATTAAACGCGCTCGACCATTTTAATTTACAACGCACCGTTTTTTTCTTTTTTCAACTTCGTTAATAAACGATTCTCTTAATTAAATCGATTGTTCGTTTTACGTTTAATGACATTGACTGCTGATTGGTTGAAAAATCACCGGGGGAGAATTAATAACAGTGCAGCGCGCGCGCTTCGTCTGTACTTTGTAAAATAAATGTGTAATCCGAAGATTGGGGAGAAAGGCAATCGTTCGTGGTCGCGATTTCGGAACTGTTCGGTGCAAAACCGATTATTATCTCGTGGCGAGAGTTTCTTCCGAAACCGCATTGCCTCTACAACGATTGACTGCACGTATACACGCATCTCGCTCGACCGATCAAAAGTTTTATTCGTTCTCGCATGTGCCCTTTTATCCACGTGCTCAAACCACATTTTCAATAATCGTTCTCTTTCGCGAAGAAACAACATATAAATCACCGTCAAAATGCTTCTGTAATTTCGTATACTATTTATATACCCACTTCGACACGACAATGTCTTGCAACTGGACTCAGACAATAAGGTGCTTCAGAAGAAACGACGAAAAGATCGAGTCACGTTCAGCTCCTCATTTTTTTGTGAACGATGAGAGGCAATATATTGTCTGCTATACTTTCGATCAAATATTTTCTCTTCTTACCCTCAACTGTCCTTTACGACATGAACATTTTTATGTAATTCTATGTAATATAGAAATACATGGATATTCGTTAGAAAAAAATGTATGAAAAATTTATTGATATTCGAGAGAAGGATTTGCGTAATATTTTTCAAATAATTTAATGTGCAGATTTGTAGGATTTATGAATTCTACAATGAAAACTATATATAGTTTTAAAGTCGTAGTTGTTAATGATCAGCAAGAAACAGGGAGAATTGATTTAAAAAATTAAGCAGGGCGGTGACAAATATATTTTCATATTTAATACTAAAAAATTGGTTTCCATTTTAAAGTACTATTTTTTCAGACTGTTCTTCTATTTAGTTGTCGCATAATTCAACATTAACGTTCACGTATAGGATTTACATATATTCCGTGTATAATGATGCTACATCAACGACCGATAACTGGAGAATTATGTAAAAGAAAAATATAGATAAAATTGTATTTTTAAATTTGACATCATCCAAAGATCATTATCATAAAAAATTATAAAATATTCTACATCATGATAAAGTGATTATTCTCATTATTAAATTATTGATTGGTTATATTTACCAATTAATCAAAATAGCTTCCATCATAATGACCGAGAGTTTTTTTTTCTGGCAGTCATAATTCTTCAACCGACAGAAATATTATTTCTTCGTTCATCGACTCATCCCTTTAATCAACGATCTTATCGAACAACGTATTAAAAACATAATTAGAAAGCATTGTCCCTTAAATTGACTGTTATTTTAATTATGAATTTAATTAATAATTGTGCGTAATGAGTTTAAATTAAAGCGTTTCGTTTGTATAAAAAGTGTTCAATTTGTTTTCAGCATCATATAAGAGTAAGGCATGGAAGGCACCGGAGACAACACGCCAATAGCTATTTGCCGGACAGTTTTGTGCCTGATAACAACGATCCAGAGAGGGGTAATTGGGGACCTTGGTCGGCTCCGAGCTCTTGTTCGAGATCCTGCGGCGGCGGTGTAGCCCATCAGACGAGGCACTGCATTGACCGCGAGTCAGTATCACTGTTTCCCACCGTTTAATATATATGCGTATACATAACTGCATGTATTATTATTATCTATTATCATAAAAGTGCAACCACTCTATTTTGGCTCAACCTCTTATTTTCTCTCATCACACGAACGTGTATTCTCAGTACTAGCACCTCTAATAATATTGTCAACAAGTCCTAATCATTTATTTACTCTCATAAAAAATTTCAACTTGCTCATTAAAAATAAAAACATGATAATAAAATTAAACTATAAACTTGTTGTTTGTGGTTTAAATATTATGTAAAATAAAATTAATATACAAACTACGAGTTTGTAGTTTAATTTTATCATCATTTCTTCAGATGGAATATTACATTAACAAAGTTGTGCTAATTTTTTGTTCAATCTTCTTTCTTCACTTTTTTTAAAAGTTGAATATCGTGATTTGTTTTGTTGCAGCGAAAATGGATACGAAAGGTGCACCGGTCCTAAGAAGAGATTTTTCTCGTGTAATATTCAGGTCGGTTGATCAATCTTTTCTCCTTACTTTTTTATTTACATTTCTTTCGTGTCAACATGTGATATTTTTTATTTAAAAAAGTGTATATGAACATGAAAGTGGAAATAAGTCTCGTTTGAAATCATAAATGAATGCAGAATAAATGTTAGGACGTTCATTTATGAAATTAGTGATACTCTTTCTCAAAATCATTACAGTCCAAATATTTTCGTTACGTGATTTTTTCAACAACTTTGTTTACCCGGAACGAATGATCGAAGCGTCGAGACGTTCAATTGTTAGTATAAGAAGTAACAGATTTTGCTCAACGTCTGTCAACGCGAGTGATTCACCAATTTGGAATGTGTTACATAAATTACATTCAACTGATTATATAAGCTATATGCATGGGTTCAATGCCCGGTGAAACAAAAATTTCGAATAAACGGATGAGAATATTGAAATAATAAAATGGTCAATGGACACAATGGAATTTTGGAACGCGATTTTTAATTTTTTGTAATTTAACAAAATTCCATATTTACTTACATAGCCAATAATGAGTACATAAAAAATGAAAATGTTCATGTGGAATTGAAAAAGTTGATCGCGAGGGAAATTTAAGAGTGGAAAAATGAAATCGTGTTTTCCGCTTATTATTTTGCTACAAATGCTCGAATACCTCTTCATACCATATACAAAACTAGGGCGACCGATAAGAGTAGTTTAATTAAAAATCACTTTTATTCGAATTTATTTTATGTAGGAAAAATCTGGAAATGACTGGCCACCAAAGCTATCTCTAATTTTTTGTGACTTCTTAGCACATAGCACAAGTTTATTTATTTACTATAAAAAAATGTATGGATATTTTACCTCAATTTCTGAAATACTTTTCCTCCAGGACACGATGAATGACCTTTAAAAACTGGCACGAAATTATTAAAACTATTTTTATAACCTTTTTTAATTTAATATTTCTGTATATTTTTCATAAGTAGATAGACATGGAAATTTTTTTGACTGTATTCTTTAAGGATTCTTTCAGCAATCTTTGGCTGGTATGTATTGAGTAAGAGTCTATAAATTAAAAAAATTCAATATTTCAGGAGTGTGATAAAGCCTCGACAGATTTTCGTGCCGAGCAGTGCGCCGAGTACAACAGTGTCGAGTTTGAAGGAGTTTACTACGAGTGAGTTGTCTCGCTTCCAACCCCTTCGTCATAAAAAAAAATGAAGGAAAAATAATATTGTAATTTATTTTTATTTCCAGTTGGATCCCATACACGGGTGGACCGAACAAATGCGAGTTGAACTGCATGCCCAGAGGCGAGCGATTTTTCTACAAGCATAGACCGAGCGTCATCGATGGAACTCCTTGCGATCTTGAGAAGAATGACGTCTGCGTCGAAGGAAAATGCATGGTGATGCGTCCCAAAATTTATTCTCTCATATTTCACAATGCATTGTTTCTTATCGTTCTCTCCACATTGATGGATGCATTGAAAACGTCCAATTCTATTTTATTCAGCCGGTTGGCTGTGACATGATGCTGGGAAGTGACGCGAGGGAGGACAAATGTCGCGAATGTGGAGGTGACGGATCCGACTGCAACAACGTCCAAGGCGTTTTCGACAGAGACGATCTTCAAGTCGGTCAGTCGAGCATTATCGACGATAAATTTCATTTCTTTCAAGATTTAAATTGACTCGTTTTCCCAACCACCATTTTTCCTATAATTACTTATTAAAATGCATTTTTTTGAAATTGTCTGACCAATACATCCTTAACTACTTTCACTGTAATTTATAAGAATAATAATTTCCATACAACTATTATAATTTTTGTTTAAAATTCAGGCTACGTCGACATTCTTCTGATACCTCAGGGAGCAACGAACATCGCGATAAAGGAAGCTGCACCCTCGAATAATTATCTGGGTAAGAAGGAAGTGAAAATTTCGCCAACTCGGATGGGGTTTTATTAGCTCTGTGATTGATTTTGAATGCGTGAACGGAACGCTCGTTTGTTGCAGCTGTCCGCAATACTACGGGTTATTACTATCTCAATGGTAACTGGAGAATCGATTTTCCACGTAGCCTCAGATTCGCTGGTACAATTTTCCATTACGCGAGGGACCCGCAGGGTTTTTCCGCCCCGGACACAATCACGGCTCTCGGACCAACCAGCGAGCCCATTTATGTCGTCGTGCGTATTTATAATATTCTCTTATAAATTTTATTCAATATAATATACCAATTAATAAGCAATTATGTCATTTTAATTGATGAACATTGAAACGTTTGTCAACAGTTGCTGTATCAAGATAGAAACGTCGGTGTCAATTATGAGTACAACATTCCCAAAAGATTTTCGCAGCAGCTCGATCCAGATAGTTATACCTGGGTTACCGACGAATTTTCCGAATGCAGTTCCACTTGCGGAGGAGGTTAGTCTTTCTCGTTTATTTCTTTTTTCACTATCCCTATTTTTTTGTGATCGAATATTGCAAATATCTTCGTTCAATTTCAATTCCATGTCATCCTCACCTTCAATTTCATCTTCAATACCTTTTTTATGTCATTTTTGATTTACTGATTGAATGAACATTTTATCGATGTTATAAAATTTTTATATTTTTGTGATTGGAGTCACGTTCTTTGATAAATACTTATATAGAGATTCTTCAATAATTGTACAGAAAATCCTTGATAATTTCTTGCACAGAGAGTGTAATTAAAATTTTAGGACATGTTTCAGCTTTCTTATTAATATTTCTCCATGAATACCTTCCCTTTCGACAGCTGACTTTATGAGTCGAGTAATTAGAAAATCGAAGTAATATTTTACAAAGATTTTAAAATTTCTATAAGCCTGTCAGTACTCTTTTTTTATCTCGAAAGATTTAAGTGATCCTCCATTTTCAGTGCACTCCACAATTCCCAGTGATCTTCCCGGTCCTAATCCCTTCCCAAACTTCATACGCTAGTCTGTTTGTTCCTCTCGTGGGATTCAAAAACAAAGCTGAGAAAGGATCTCGTGCTGTGGCGTGATAAATTTGATTTGCTATGATGCATGCAGGCTTTCAGGATTAAACAACGAAATCTGGTATCTACAATTTCTACCCTGGTAAAAATATACCATATACCCTCAATGATGCACTGAGAGAAATCATAACAGCAAATTTCACTCCAAAAATTACACTAATTATTTTATAACTTAATATATTTTTATATACTACAATGAAAAATATTTTAAAACTGGGTCAACAATAATTCACAACTCAAAACCATTTATAATAGACAGAATCCAAAAGTATATTTAGTTCCATGATAATTATTGTGGCTATCACTTTATCGTAAAATTTACCATGGTTGATAGCGCTCCATAAATGTTTCTCTCTCCAATAGAAGCGGCATTCGAACGAATAAAAAAAAATTGAAAAAATTGTGTTTTATAAAAAAGGATTCAGGTCTCGAAATGTAAAGTGCGTGAGAGGTCGGGACAGGGAGGCTGTGGACGAGAGTCTGTGCGATCGACAATTGGAGCCCGATTATAACGAGAGCTGCGGGAACGAGCCGTGCCCGCCGGAATGGGTCGCGGGCGAGTGGGGAGCCTGCAGCAAGCGGTGCGGCCCGGGAGGCGAACGCACCAGGGAAATAAAGTGCGAGCAAATATTGGCCGGTGGTATTCCGAGTATCATCGATGACTCTCGCTGTCTCGAGAGTGTCGGCCCTAAAAACGAGACAACGGAAAAGTGCAACGAAAACGTCTCGTGTCCTCAGTGGCACGTTGGACCCTGGAAACCGGTTACTATTTCACACTCTCATAACTTTTAACGATGTTAAGTCTGATATAAAAAAAAATGATGAAAGATATTTCATAATTCTATACATTGTTAAAGAAACATTTTTTTTTCGAAATCTCGTGGGAAAATTTCACGACGATCAGGAAACTCGTAATTGATTTTTAACAAATTCCACATTGTCTTGTGAAAAATTATGCATTGATAATGCATTAATTTTTTTTTCATCAAAAAACGATTAAAAAAATACTAAAATATTACATGTAAGTAAGAATACGTGTCGAATGTTATATAATTTTATTCAAGCGTTTAGAAAGCTCATTTTCCTGAAAACTTTTGCATCGATCTTGAGTGCAGCATACGAGCATACAATAAATTTAATGATTTACATGGATAATAATATTTTACGTTGAAATATACTTCAATATGAGTCTTATATTGAAAAACATTATTGCTGAATACTATTTTATGGATTTGGTAATAAATCGTAGTAAAATTTACTCAAATAAGAAGAGCTACGACTAGATATCTTTAAGCTTGTATTAAATAAGGTAAACGTTCCAACAGTTAAACAACTTTCGCTATATTATTTTTATTGTTTGAATTTTTTTTCAATAAAATCGTATGCATTATTTTTTCTATACAAAGAGGTGTATTTTTCATAAGGTTGATTTATTGCAACCAACTAGCTCAATTTTATATAGAGACAGGGTCGACTTTCTGTCCAACTATTGGGACATCCTATATATTCAAACGTTCAAGTATTTATTTACTAGAAATCTTGATTAAAATTAATATAGAACAATAGTTTAGATGTGAATTTAAAACAGATTTTTTGTTTGAATATTTTTAAAATAAATATAAAGTTAGAAAACCTTTTAGTATCCAACTATTGGGACGTTTACCTACGGTACAATCTATACCGTGTATTTGAAACTAAATTTTATTTGTTTTTTGTCCATACCATATGATTTTTGAGCTTAAGTTTATAGAGAAAAGTTGTTACAAATTATTTTAAAAGCAACATACTTAAAATTCAAGACTACCCCATGTGATTTGTACTTGCTACGTACACATGAAGATCGTGAAAATATAACCATATAATCTTTTAAGGGAAGCTTTTTCGATGTACTATATACAGAGATGAACAAAATTTGAAGAAGTTTCTCTCATAGCAAGTCAAGATATCAAGAGTCAAAGATCGCAATACTATGAAACATGTGCTCTTATGGGACAGTACAGAAAATTGTCATTTTCGCCAATAAATATCTCGTAAACGTACGAGTCGATCGGTTTGAAATTTTGTAGAGAGACGTATAGACACACAAATAGAAAGTATACCAAATTAGAGCTCGATAAAACGGTACATATTTGTCGTAACGTTGACACGAAGTTGTGAATTCGTTCTCAGTGCGATCATCTGTGCGGTCCTGGAAAGCAAGAGCGGCGTGTCACGTGCTACCGAAAAAACGAGGAGAGCGGAAAGATCGAGGCGTTGGAGGCTTCGGCGTGTTCGGGGGAGCCGATGCCGGAGACGGAGAGAGCGTGCGAGGTGCGACCGTGCGCCGGACTCGACTGGATAACGACCGACTGGTCCGGCTGCGACGAGAAGTGCGGCTTGACCCAGGAGACGAGAACGACGTACTGCGCGACCCAGGAGGGAACCGTGTACCCGGAGGAGATGTGCGAGCTCGACAAGAAACCGGAGCTCGGTCGGGAGTGCAAGAGTCCGAAGGAGTGCGAGTATCAGTGGTACGCGAGCCAGTGGAGCGAGTGTTCGGCTAAATGCGGAAAGGGTCTCCGTTCCCGAAGCATCTTCTGTGGAACCCTCCAGGACGAGGCGGTTACCAGGGTCGAAGACGAGAAGTGCGACGCGGCGAAGAGGGCGAACGAGACGGAGGAGTGCGAGGTCGAGACCGAGTGCTCCGGCGAGTGGTTCGCCGGTCCGTGGAGCAAATGCTCAAAGCCCTGCGGAGGAGGCGACAAAACGCGAAAGGTGATCTGTCTCAAGGACGGCCAATTAATCCGGGACTCCGAGAGCAGCCAGTACTGCGAGGCCAACGCGATAATGTACAGCAGGGAGGACTGCAACGCCCACGCCTGCACCGACGACGAGGTTATTCCCGTCGAACCGGGCCAGACCGAGATCATACCTAGAGACGACGAAGACGAGGACGGTGTTGACGATGACGAGGAGTGCGAAGTCTACGAAGACGAGGACGCCGAGTTCGTCAGCCTGGACGACAGGTTCGGGGAGAGCTCGACGCCCTCGAGCTCCGACAAGAAAGCCTCGACGAGCGAGCTCGACGATGGAATGCTCAGCGATTCTCCGTACATTTCTCGGGGCGACATAACTCCCGTCGAGACCTCCAGTGGATTCGGGAGCGGTGACGGCGAGTACACTGACATATTCAGCACGATTTATCATACGGATAGTTCGACGGATGTCATTTCGACGAGATTCGAGGCGAGCGGGGACGACGACGACGTCACTACCGAGGAGCAGGAGGAGACGACGATGCTCCCGACGAGCCAGCTTACCGAGGAAACGACTTATCACTTCGCCTCCGAGGAATCCGTCACGGAATCGAGCTCCCAGTCCGAAACTTCCGGGACTTTGAGCACCGACGAATCGTCGACGGAGAGTAGTTCCGAAGCATCGTCGTCGAGCGAGTCGTCCAGGAGCAGCACCGAGCTCACCGACTCGACCTCCTGGACCACCGAATCTTCGACCGACGGGCTCACCACCCTGACCGAAGACGGAACAACCACCGATTCTTCCGCGAGCACCGTGTCTTCGGAATCGAGCACCGTGTCTTCGGAATCGAGCACCATGTCTTCGGAATCGAGCACCGAATTTTCTGAGAGTTCGAGCGAGGGAGCTTCCTCGACGGAAGTTTCCGGTACCACGAGCAGCGACAGCAGCGAGACGACGAGCTCTTCCGAGACCGAGAGCACGCCAACGACGAGCGAGACTACGACCGCGACCGACGACGAGACGAGTTCTTCGACGATCACCGGCAGCACCGACGATTCTACCACTACCGATTCTATCACCACCGATTCTATCATTACCGATTCTACCACCACCGATTCCTCGATGTCGTCCGAGACTACCGAAATCCCGACGAGTACGACGGGAGACGCTGGAACGACGACGAGCGAGCAGGAAATTACCACGTTCGGCGAGATCGAGTCCGAGTACGATCCGGACAAGGTTACGGACGAGGAGAGTTCGACGGAGTCGTCGAGCGAGTCGACGACCTCCGTGAGCGAAGATTCTTCTTCGGAGACGACCGGAGGCAGCGAAGCAACGACCGAATCGACCGGGGATGAAACGACGACGTCCGCCACGAGCGAAAGTACCAGCGACGTTTCGGAAGCGAGCACCGAGGAGACCGGAGCGACGACCGATCTGACGATCGAGTCGACTACGAGCGCCGAGACAGCGACGACCGAAGAGAGCACCGGAAGCACGAGCCAATCGGGAGCGACGACGGGCGAGTCGGAGAGCACCGTTGGAACAAGCGAGGAGAGCACGACGAGCGTGTCCGGAGAGACGACGACTCTTGGCGGCGAGAGCGAGGGAACGTCGGTAAGCGCCGGTGGCGATCTCGAGGCGACGACCGACGACGGCTGGGACGATCTCGTCGGAAGAACTCACATATCGGAGCTTTGGACGACGATGAGTTCGGTCGAGGCCGCGATAACTCGGGAGCACAAGATGCGAAAGTGCCTCGTGCCGAAGAAGAAGAAGAAGTCGTGCAAAAAGTCCGAGTTTGGATGCTGTTACGACGGGATAACTCGAGCCGAGGGGCCGTTCGGCAAAGGTTGTCCGACTCCGAAAACGTGCGAGGAAACGGTCTACGGTTGCTGCCCCGACGGAGTTACTCCGGCGATCGGGCCGGAGAACGAAGGGTGTCCCTTCTCCCGGTGCAACGAGACCCTCTTCGGCTGCTGTTCCGACGGGGTCAGCGTCGCCGAGGGCAGCGACAACGAGGGATGCCCGGTCGCCTGCGATCAAACGGAATTCGGCTGCTGTCCCGACGAGAAGACTCCGGCCAGCGGCAAAAACAATCTCGGATGCTGCAACGCAACGGCTCACGGTTGTTGTCCGGACGGGACGAAGCCCGCGAGCGGTCCCGACCTCGCGGGATGCGACGAGGAGGACTCGACGACCGAGAGTCCCGAGTTCGAGGCAACGACGCTCGATTCCTCGAGCGAGGAGGACTGCGCGAATTCGACCTACGGCTGCTGTCCCGACGGCCAGAGGAGAGCGACCGGGACGAACTTCGAGGGTTGCGGAGTCATCGACAACGACAACTGTTCCGCGTCCTACTTCGGTTGCTGTCCGGACCAAAAATCGGCCGCTCTCGGGCCGAACAACGAGGGCTGCCGAACGCTCTGCGCGAACACGACGTACGGCTGTTGTCCCGACAACTCGAGCCCGGCTCACGGGCCGAACGGCGAGGGTTGCTGCCTCGCTTCCCCGTACGGATGCTGCCTGGACAACGTGTCACCCGCTCGGGGTCCCGAGATGTACGGCTGCGGATGCGAGTACTCGCGCTTCGGCTGCTGTCCCGACAACGCGACCGCCGCCAGAGGAAGCAATAACGAGGGATGTGGCTGCCAATATACCCAACATGGTTGCTGCCCGAACAGGTTCACCCCCGCGAGCGGTCCGAACTTCGAGGGATGTCCCTGCTACACTTACCAATTCGGTTGTTGCCCGGACGGAGTCACCATCGCGAAGGGACCCCACAGTCAGGGATGCGGCTGCGAGAACACCCAGTTCAAGTGTTGCTCCGACGACAGGACTCCCGCCCAGGGAGCCAACTTTGCCGGCTGCACCTGCGCCTCCTCCAAGTACGGATGCTGCATCGACGGCCTCGAGGAAGCTCAGGGTGAAAACTTTGAAGGGTGTCTCACAGCGGCTCCGAGCCATCCTGGCGAAGCCTGCGGTCTACCTCGAGATCGCGGTCCTTGTCGAGATTTTACTGTCAAGTGGTTCTTCGATACCGAATACGGTACGTCTTTTTCTATCTCTTTGAAACTCATCTTGCACCGATTCTTTGCTGTTTATTATCTTCATTTTTAGTTATCTAATAAAGATAATTATGATAATGACTATTAAGACAATTATGAATACGGTACGTCTTTTTCCATCTCCTTGAAACTCATCTTGCATCAATTCTTTGCTGTTTATTATCTTCATTTTTAGTTATCTAATAAAGATATAATTATGATAATGACTATTATCATTCCAGGTGGATGCTCGAGATTCTGGTACGGTGGCTGTGAAGGTAACGACAACAGATTCAAGACTCAGGAGGAGTGCAAGGACGTTTGTGTATCTCCGACTACTGAAAAAGAGGCATGTTACTTGCCGAAAATATCCGGACCCTGCGAGGGATACTATCCGAATTGGTACTACGACGCAGAGAGGAAACAGTGTGGGCAATTCATTTATGGTGGTTGTCTCGGTAATGCCAATAGATTCGAGACCAGAGAGCAGTGCGAGCAACTGTGCGCAATACCCGAAGATATTGGTAATTTCATTTCATCTATTTATTCGCAATCAATCATTTTTTTATTCACGAACAATATCTCACTTGTGAATAAAACATCTCATAGTTTGACAAGTAATCAACGCAAAATGATTGTAAAAAAATCAATTTTCGTATAATTATTTTAAAAAGTTTGAGTTAAAAAAATAGTATTTTCGTAAAAAATTAATATTAAAATGTGCTACTATTTATTTAGAACTAGCAGGTTTCGCGTCCTCGCGGTAATAGAAAAACTGATCCAAAAGTCAGTTTTTTGGCTCATTCTATATGAATTCTTGGATTTCGCCCCGAATAAGTAGCATTTTCATTATCTACAAGAAATTTCCGATCGAATAGCCTCTTAAAATCGAAATAAAAAAATTTCAAAAAATTTGGTGGGTCACACCTGGGTCTCATGAACCCATGAAAATTTCAATTAGCAATATCTATCCTTTTTCTTGACGAAATAAACTTTATAAAGTGTGATTTTTAAAGATTTTTACAAAACTAAGCGAATGGCGTTGGAATTACGTTAATACATGCATTTTTTAAAAAG
>JAPYYW010002755.1:0-27486 GCA_030522545.1 Cremastinae sp. A BG-2022a
ATTTTCGTTATCTACGAGAAATTTCTAATCGAATAGGCTCTTAAAATCGAAAAAAGAAATTTTCAAAAAATTTGGTGGGTCACACTGGGTCTCGTGGACTCATGAAAATTTCAATTAGCGATATATTTTCTTTCTCTTCACCAAATCCACTTTATTAAGGGTGATTCTTCAGGTTTTTTGCAAAATGATGCGAATGGCGTTGGAATTATATTGATTCATCAATTTTTCAAAAAGTTATTATCCCTTGGAAATTTTTTTTTGAATATCTCGAATTCTATGCAGATAAATATCTTAAAATTTAATACACATATGCACAATGCACATGGCATTAACGACAATTTATGCAAAATTTTAACAAATTTCTTAAAAAATCGTTTTGTTGATGTACTTTCTTAATGTGTAAAACGTTGATTTTCACTCTTTTTTGATTATTTATTAGAAAAATAAAAAAACAATTGACCATACGATTAATCGACCATCGATTCTTAATTATTCGAATACACTTAACATTCTACATCAAAAAAATTAGATTACTGCGTTTTTCGGTAGTACATAAATTTACAGAAATACGTAATTTCACGATTTGGCGAACCAATGTCATTTAATAGCTTCAAATAATGTGGTGGGAAGGAGAGAAGTAATGGGGAAATGGGAACAGTAAATATTCCGTATTTTTACTGTTTATTAACCATTTTGGTTTATTTTTCTGTTTCTCTATATATAACTTTATAAAATAAATAGAAAATGCCACAGGAACGAAAAACACAACCCTCAGTACTAGCTCGAACAATCGCACGAGTCACGATAGCCGGGACGATAGCGATAATCCCTGTTGTGGGAATACGATGCCGAACGAGAATTTAAAAATCCCAACGCTGACGGAGTCCGCGCTCAACAAGCACAACCAGGACATGGAAAAGTTGATGATCCAGCAGCATAAGCAACGCAGATGCGCAATAAAAAAGAGTAAAAACTCCGATAAGGCCTCAAGGCTCAAGCGTACAAAAGAAAATTCGAGTAAGCGCAATAAAGGGAAGACGACGAATATAGGGACCAAGAGACGGAACACCGATGCTCCAGAAGAAGAAAACTGCAAGGTACGCATATTTTTTCACCATGAACTCAAAATGTGCCACTTCTTTCGGTTATTAAATTCATGCTAACGAGAATTTATAAACATTTGTACTTTTAAACAAATTAATTGATGTATCATACAATCCCGTTCAGATTTATTTTTAAGGAGGTTTTAACGAAAGTACGAAAATGAATTGTTGCTATTGAATTTTTTATATAGAGTAATGAGGTTTTTAATATATAGTATTATATGGTAGTTCTATCGTTTTATCGTTTTCTTAGGAATTTTTTGAAAATTTGCACAAACCTTACTTTATATGGCTTACATATGTGTATCAAATTTTCAGAGGATTAACCGTACGTAGAAATGGAGATATTTACGATATTTATTATTAACAATTTCAATTTTTGGTTCTCTTCCATAAGAGCCAAATTTATGGGAAGGTATATACAAAAATAGCAATTTTTAACAATTAATTTCTTAAGGCACTAAACCACTGTGAGCGTGTGAAGCGAGGGTGTATCTTCCATAATTTTTTTCGAGCAAACGATGCATTTTTATACTATTATTAATATAAGTATTTAATATATACATATATAGAAGATGATACATTTTTTAATTCAAATTTCAACAATAGTTCCAATGTACGTTAATTGCTTCTAAAAGACGCTGCGAGAAAGTTGTAGGTTGACAGCAATTAAACCATACCGTTCATTTTAAAAATACAAAAAGAAAAATATTTATAAACTAAGCAGATGCAAAAAAATGGCTGACCAGCGAATTTTATTTCCTATCTTTACCTAAAATTTTCATCGTTAATGAAAAAAAAAATCAAGGAGGCCCTTTATTAAGAATCCCTTCGTGGTATCGTAGATACTGAATTTACGAACATTTTAAGACTTGATTTATGCAAATCGGATGAACAATTTTTTAATATGTTGGCAACCAGATTGAAAAATGTAATTTCGAGAAAAATGCGAAATGAAAAGATAAAAAATGTCCACAGCGGTTTAGTACCTTCACGAGGAGCTTCCTAATCGTCGTGAAATTTTTACACAAACGTTTAGAGATGTTGCTTAATATTATGTAAAATTTTCTATCATTTTCCAATTTGAACACAAAATTCTTAAAAATGTGTTCCTTTTTTTACTGTTTTCGAACGAATTCACCAGATTTTGAAATACAATGAGAATGCTCGAACGTGCACAGTGGCACCTCTGCCAGCAATGACGAGCCCGTCGACAAATCTTGATAACAGTAAAACGCGAGCCGAAGAAGGGTTGCCCAATAAACCACAGTCGCAATTCTGGCCCTCGATGACCGTCGCAGTGTCCCCACCTCTATCGCAACCTCATCCTAGCATTGCATCAGCGAAGTATGCATTTTTTTTATACACCTGAAAAATGATGAAGTGTCGATGATCGTCGATGAAGAACTGAACATTATTTATTTCACTCGTTTCGTTAATTTACTTGCAGCGGCGGAATTCAAAAGCCCACAGGATATCCAGAATTTTCTCCATTCCTCCCTGTCTACTACGTACCATTGCCGCAAATTAGCAAAAATTTTATTCCGACCGCTAATCCACCAGTCTCCTTGGAAAATATGATGCCCACTAACCAGAATGCCCATCAGCCACAACAAACCACTTACGGTAATGATTTAAAAATTTTTGCTCTTATATTTTTACTCACACATCTTGTACATTCGTCTTATATTCGTAGAAATTATTTTTTTAAACAAATACGTGGAATGTAGACACAATATGTAAGATAAACGTCCCAATAGTTAAACAGCTAAGAGTTTTCACACTGTATCTATATTTTAAAAATATTCGAACAAAAAAATTTGCATTAAATTTACATCTGAACTATTGTCTGATATTTTAGAGAACAAAAACTAATTTTATGTGTTAAATTTAGATAATATTTCTAGTAAATAAATACCTGAATGTTTGAATATGTAGGATGTCCCAATAGTTGGACAAAAAATGGACCCTATCTCTAGGGTTCAGCAAATTTGTTCCAATAAATTAATGTTATGAAAAAATAAACCTCTTTGTATATGAAAAATAATTCATACGATCTTATTGAGAAAAAAAATTCAAATGTTAAAAATAATACAATAAAAATTGTCCAACTATTGGGACATGTTCAATATAATATAATGACGTAAGACTCAATTTGTAAGACTATGGAGTTGTCACAGTGTCTAGTAGCGTCACTGGGAGAGGAAAATGCGAGCATTAAGATGTTTTTCGGTACATATAACGAAATGGTAAAAAATTCATTCGAATTTGAGAAAATATTCTTTCATATGAAATAAATAAATACGATTTTTTTAGAATTTTTATCTACGTATTTTCCTAATAATTTAACTATGATATATAGAATTAATTAGAAAAACATTTCTGAATTTATATAAATTTCTTTAGTGACAAAGAACGTTTTTTTAATTTTCATCATTTTCATAACAAATTTCGATTTCCTACATTTTTTACATTAAAAACTTCATTTCGTCTCCCTGACGCTACATTGCTTTGTAGAATTCTTCTTTTTAAGGGGGTAGGCCACTCTTGAGGCCGAAAAAATAAGCTTTTTGCGGATTTTATTTTCAGAAGTACTACAAAATAAATCGAGATTACAAAAAAAGTATATACTATACACATCAGTGACTGTATAAAATAATTTTTTTGAAGCGATTAATTTCAAAATGGCGGGTGTGCAGCGTTTATGACATGATGTCTCCATTTTTTCAGGATCCACAGCCGGATAAACAGCTCCTGTCATTTTTTTTGATTGTATATAATAATTGCTATAGAAGCATGTAGAATTTTTTCGATATATTGATTTTTGACCAAATGACACACTTCTAAAGTGGAATGTAAAAAATTTGCCTAAAAAATCCACAGATTATTGTTAATAACAAATGAACTATGTAATATTAAAAATATTCTATGTCCTTCCATAGAGAATGTATTTATCAAAGATATATTCCAAATTTCAAGTGAATCGGTAAAAAATTGTCTGAGTTATGTTTCCGGCCAACTTAAAAAATGCAGTTTTGAGAAAAACGCGTTTGAAGTTTTTAGCAGACTAGCTTCCAGTTCGCTGCGGATCTAAAATTAAAAAATTAATCAATACTTGGAAATTTTTCTCAGCCATAATCATTTGGGACATTATTTTTGAGGTCCTAGGGGACCATTTATAAAAAATGATTTGATTTTTCAAAAATTCTAGAATGGCCTACGCCCTTAAAGAAAAATAATAAAATAATGTTATTTCGAAGAACTGAAGTATGTGAGCCAAATGCTGAAGATCCTGAGGAATCTTGTCGTCCAAATTATTCGTTATGCAGAAAGGGAAATAGGGTTCTAGAATTCTAAAATCTTTATTTTAGTCTTGTTTTTAAGTCTCACGAGGAAAATTTATTTCACAAAAGTTCATTTAACCTTGGGATTTATTTATTTATTACGTTTCAATTAAATTGTTTTGTGTTTTTTTTTCTTAAGTTCCGTACACAGCAGCCCCATTGGTCAGGGTTCTTTATCCACCGATGATATGCGAACCAGTTCCTGTTCCAACGATGTACAGGCCATTTATTATACCCGAACCAGTACCACTCCATCGTGAAACTCTGCATTCCGCATCGGGCCATGTTCAAGAGCAGAATTCTTACGATTGCATCATGCGACCCGCTTCACAGGCAACCAGCATCAAAGCTGAACCTGGTAGCACCAAAGTCATGTCTGAGTCTTCAAAAAAAGTAAATTATTCACAATTACAAAACGAATTTTAATATTTCCATAAGCATCGCTCAATTCTTGTGATTATATGAAATAATTTATAAATATTATTTATAAATTAAAAAATAATTTACAAATAATTATAATTTCTAAATATTATAAATAACTTTTAAATATAATAATAATTTATAAATATTATTTATTTACATTTATATTCATTTATTCATTTATTATTTATTTGTGAATTTATAAATATTATTTATAAATTATTTATAGATAATATAATATTTATAAACAATTTATAATTATTCGGGTGACAAGAAAATTACGGGATCCATATCCAATTTTTTCTTAACCGTATATATGGGAAAACTATTGATGAACATCAATGACTTGAGGTAGTAAAACTACAAAAGTTTCTTAAAACTTTGCACAGATCTTGTTTAATGTCATATGAAAACGTGTGTCAAATTTTACAAAGCTTCACTATCTAGAAATCGAGATATACATTGAAAATCGTTGCATTTTCGAATCTTCTCGATAAGAGTCCATGTTAAAACTATCAATTTTAAAAAACTAGTATATAAATAACTACGTGGTAGAGCCTTTTTAAATTTTGCGTATACTTTAACACAATGCTGAAGAAGATTTATGCAATTTTTGCATAAATTATGTCTCAAAAAATTTCAAACACGTAAGGACAATAAACTTTTGAATAGGCAGTCTCGGTTGCACTACCTTAAAGTTCGCCTCACGATTGTCAAAAAAACTAGATACATTTTTAAATTTTAGCTATTATTATTACTATTATTAAATAATAAAAATGTATTTCATTTTATTAAAATTAATATAGACTTTTATGTTTAAGGTGGTTCACAAAATCAAAAAATCGTTTTCTTAGGATTTTGATAAAAATTTGCAAAAACCTTCTTTGATAAAAGTGTAATGTATATTAAATTTTAAAAGGTTTCACTATGTAGAACTCGAGATATTTATTGTTAAAAATCACTATTTTCTGCAGTCTCCCAAAAGAGCACGTGTTAAATATTGCGATCTTCAACTCTTGATATCTTCACTTCTGGGTAGTGGAACTTGTAGAAATTTTGCACAGCTCTTTATTGTATTTCAAAGAAGCTTCCTTTTTAAATCCTTTTAAATCCTTTTTTAAATCCTAAGATTATGATTTTTTAATTTTCATACATACGTAACAAGTACAGGTCACCTTGGATGATCTTGAATTTTGAATATGTTGATCTTGAAACAATTTGTAAAAACTTTTCTTATTTGACCTAAACTCAAAAACCACATGGTATCAAGATAAATTGAGAAAAACTTTTGGTTTGACTGTATCGATAGAACTACCTTAAATATAAATACTATCATAATTTTTCTCAGTACACGAATAATGAATATACAATTTCTTTAAAAATTAATACATTATTTATTTATTTACTTTTTAGCTACATTCACCAGATGAATATTTTTCTTCCTGCGTGAGCATAGACGGTGGATGTACTAGTTTGTTGCCAGACACGAAACACGAAACCAACACATATAGCCTGCTTGATTCAAACCTAGAGGATTCAAGTGACTCGAGCTTTTATGGGAGCTTCTTAACTGCAAGCAACGAGAATAGCGGCAAGCCAAAAGTAAAATTTTTTATTTTTTCATGTAAGATGATTGATCTGTAAAATAACAGTCTATAGATTTTTTTAAAAATGTTGTTATTTTTGTTAAAAATAAATTTTAAGGTGGCTCATCAGTGACGATGCTAGTCAAAATCATGACGTCAATAAACTTTATAATATAACGTATCATAATTCTTCAAAATACTATATGCAAACAAAAATTATAAATATCGATGATGTTTTCATTGATACTTTATTTATAGTTTATGATAAATAAAATTTATGAAAACGTGTCATTTGACATTTAATTGATAAGCAACAGACAGTAGAATTATACTTTTTTCTCTTTTAAAAATGTCAGTGACAATCCAGTATAATAAAAAAATAATGGTTTTTTTTCTAAATTCACAGTCTATTTCTTTTTTTATTTATTTTTCTATTTATTTTTTATTATTATTTTAATTTTTTATTAATTTTTCTATTAATTTTTTTATCAGATGACAACATTAAGTTTGCACTATTATCATTAATACAAGTTAGTGTTGTCAAAATATAACATTGTTACTAAAATCTTAACAGATATAGTCTATACAGACAGATGCATTTTTTAGGTGTCTAGGCTCAATGTTTGATTGCACGATAATCAAATTGTTTCTGAAATTCATATACAGAATCGTTTTCAAATGAAATTTATGAAAAATATTCCCTGGCAATACCCAGTTAGCAAGCTTATTGCCTGGCCACTGATTTTTAAGTTTACTTTGCTATATCATAAATATTACCCTCTCGAAATTTTATCTATAACTGCTGTTTCTTAAATTAATTGAACATCGTATTTATAAGAGTGGTTATTAAAATAAAAAATAATAGCATGTTCAATAATTACCTAAATTTGGCTCACCAAATGTCATAAAATTCTGTACATTTATGAAATTTATCAAATTCTCTATTTGTTCGGGTATATTGGATTTGGATAACCATTCTCCTTAAAAAAAAGGAATTAATTTCGTTCATTTATTAGTTATCAAAAATTGACGAATGGCGTACCAAAGCTGGGCGCTTTTCCAGCACTTTTTAGGAGTAAATCGTGACAAAAGTTTTTTATGCCTTTAGCAATCTTCGTGGAAGCCACCGCTGATGCCGTGCACGAGTAACGATAGGAAACGTCGTAACAGTTTACGAAGGGAACCGCCATGGCAAGAGGGCGTTGAAATGACTAAAGAGCTTATTTACCAATACCAAATAATTCCAAAGCCCCTCAACGAAGTACTGGAATCCGACATGAAAGCTCTAAAGAATCTGAATCAGTCACAACTGGTAAAAAACCAACTAAATCAGTTGTACTCGGACATGGAATTGAATGAAGGCGGCTTCGTTAACAAGCTCGTCGTCTGCGAGCACGACGTCTCTATGGACAGCAAGAGCAGCAACAGCAATAACTACGATAATACGGAAAATATTATGTCCGAGGTGAGAAAATGTAAAAGCAATGTTTTCGTAAAAGAAGAAATATTGCCCATTTTCACTTCGTAGCATACAGTTTAAAAATAATGTTTATTTTATCGTTTGTTTGGTCCAATTATTATGCTTTTATAAAAATAATAATCTTTTTTTTCTGGTTTTTTATGATTTCTGTTTCCATAAAACACTACCCAATATTCCCGTTGCTCATGGGCACTTTATTATTTTTATGTAATATATTTGTAATATGTAACTACGTAAATGTAACAGTGCATTTATCTACACTAGACTGGTCCGAAAAAGCTATTATTATTGTTTTTCCATTTTTTTCCATTTGTAGAAAAATACCGGAGAAATTATCCGAATAAAAACTTTGATAAAAAATTTTTTACGATTTTCAACTAAATTTTTTTTCAAATAACATAAACATATCGGTTTAAGAAGAAAAATTTCTCAAAAGTCAAAACAGTGACTCGAAGCAAGTATATTTACAGCCGAGTACATTAAGTGGTTTTTATGAGTAGAGATTAGTTAGTGAATGTTCAGTTACACAAAATGCACAACAAACTAAAAAAATGTTCATTATTAATTAAATATTAAATCAAAAATTACATTCAGGAATTACTAATTATTTATATTAATAGCTAAGATTTATACGGGCATCTTATTTTTATCTTTCTAAAATAATCAAATATATTCCAAAAAAAATTTTTTTGGACCAGTCTAACATGCACAAAGAATCTCAATGTTTTTATCATGTAAATAAATAGCATGTAAGTACAAATTCGGCTTATAAATCCTATCGATTTTACAGCAGTGAGTTTAAGTGAAGAATATTAATTCCATCGTTCACCAAACGGAAGAATCAATGAAGGACAAAAAATACCAAATGCCCAAGTCGACGTTGGATAATATTCCCCATAAACTGTTCAATGATCGAAAAAGACAGAAACACGTAATTGAGTGTCCAGCGAGTTCTGGCACAAGAGTGCACGATGCAGGTGGAAGATTAGCTTCGACACTATAGTGGAAACTTACAACTTGCAAGCGTGGTCTTTCACAATTCGCTATTACACGAGACGGTCATTTGTATCGTTCTTACATTGATGGCATTTAAACGTTTAAGGTAGTTCTATCAGTACAGTCAAATCAAAAGTTTTTATCTCAAATTATCTCGATACCATGTGGTTTTTGAGCTCAAGTTTATTAAGAAAAGTTGTTGCAAATTGTTTCAAGAACAACATACTCAAAATTCAAGGTCATCCAAGTATGTATGAAAATTAAAAAAATCACAATCTTAGGATTTTTTAAAAAAACTAAAGGACACTTCTTGGAAGTGCAATAAAGAGCTGTGCAAAATTTCAACAAGTTCCACTACCCAGAATCCAAGGTATCAAGAGTTGAAGATCGCAATATTTAACACGTGCTCTTATGGGAGACTGCAGAAAATGGTGATTTTTAACAATGAATATCACGAGTTCTACATAGTGAAACCTCTTAAAATTTAATATACCATTGCACATTGTATCAAAGAAGGTTTCTGCAAATTTTTAACAAAATCCTAAGAAAACGATATTATGATAGAACTACCTTAAAGCGATCGAATTTAATGATTGATATTTTGAAAAAACAAATTATTTATATACATATAATTTTTTGTTCTGACTGATTCATCATCGCCGAGAAAAAACTATTCAAGGATTTCACGGAATTCACATGTTAGGGGGGTAGAAAGAGTGATGGCAGGTGTTTTAGTCGAATTTTGTTGTTTTCAAAGTTACTATCGCGAAACTCGGTATATTAGTTCTTCATTTTGACAAAATAAGGTTTACGTGTCTCAGAGTTTTGGTGAAATATTGCATTTAAAGTGATACCGGATAAATGTACCACGTGACACGTGAGTGCGAAAGGGACAGCCGCAAAACGCGATTCGCTCGAACATGCAAATTATTTATATTTCGTCAAAATCCAAAGATCAGCCCATTTTTGCTACTAATCTGCGTGGGCTGAATAAATATTATTCTTATTGACAAAAAATTAAACATGTTTGAACCAATGGCGTTTTCCAAGTGACTCTGGGATCTGCGGCATCACCTTAAGGTATTATTTCTACTGCGACAGTCCGTTCAAAAGTTTCCATCCTATATGTAAACTAAAGATGAAATCACTAGTTGAAATTTTTTTCTATAGATTTTTTTAAAAAAACTGGATAAACCTTCTTTGATGTTGTATAAAGGTTTTGGTGCCAAATTTTAGAAAACTTTACCATCTAGAAATTAGGATATTTCATATTGCAAATCGCAGTTTTTAACACAGACTCTTATGGAAAGTTACAAAAATATATGATTTTCAACAATAAAATCTTGATTTTTAAATGGAGAAACGTTTTAAAATTTAATACAAACTTGAGCACCACGTTAAAGAACATATGTGCAAAGTTTTAAGAAATTCTATAGAAAACCATTTTTACCGTAGAACCACTGCGGTAGAATCTATACCGTGTAGTTTAGATTAAATTTGGTTTGCTTTTTCTCCGTACCATGTGATTTTTGAGCTCAGGTTTATTAAGAAAAGTTATTACACATTGTTTCAAGAACAACATGCTTAAAATTCAATGTCATCCAAGGTTATTTGTACTTGCTGCGTGCATATGAAAATCGTGAAAAAAATAACCGTATAATTTTTTTGAAAAACTACGGGAAGCTTTATTGATGTACTATATAGTGCTGTACAAAATTTCAAGAAGTTTCACTCATAGGAAATCAAGATATTTAGAGTTAAAGGTGTCAATATTTAATATGTGCCCTTATAGGGCAGAAATACAGATAGTACAGAAAATTTTTATTTTCGCAAATAAATATCTCGTAATAAATGTATGAGTAAATCGGTTTGAAAATTTGTATAGCCATACAAATTGAAAGTGTACCAAATTTGAGCTTGATAACACGGTATCGAATTTACCGTAGTATTATTTTAAGGGAGAAAAAGAGGTTGCTGAAATATTTTGCAAAAATACACGTTTAGCCGAGAATTCAATTATTTTGGTAATTCAAAACGTTAAATTCGAGAGGAGGCGTATCGGATGACGATTGACGTATATCACGATTAAATGCGTATCGTCACAATAAAACAGAGAAGGGGTTATATCGGGGATGCACGGGGGAAAACCTGAGGGGATGAGTTTACGGAAAATCTTATTATTTTCGCAGTTAATTTCATGAAATTTGGAGTTTCACCTTATTGTTGAAAAATAAGGTTGACCTGTTTCAGCGTTTTGACGAAATCGATCCGTAAGATGGGCAAAAGCATAATTAATGTGGTTATATTTCATAAAATTATAGCTTCACGTTAGCCAGAGTTTTTATTAATGGTGATTATAAAAATAATACTTATTAAAAATCATGATTAGAGCCACTCTAAAATATACTAGTCTATATAATAATTCGATTTTCGTTATTGATTTGTGAGTAAATTTAATTCGTATAGACTACGAATTGAGTATCAATAATAATAGTATTCATCACTTTAAATGATCTTTAGCCATATTCTACGTCATTTGCCTTCTGCAAAGAAAGTGTCAACTAGTGAGCTTATTTGTACACTTAATATATTTGAGTTGATCGCGTTTGCAAGGTGACCAGGGACTAATATTTAAGGTGTTTCGAAAAAAAAGAAATTTGCACGTGAAACATATGCGGAATCAAAAATTGATAAGGATTTTATCAAAATTAACGATATTGTTCATTACTTAATAAATCGAGGAAAATTTTTCGTAAATTTTCACCTACGAGGTTCTCGAATAGCTCGATAACAAAGTTCTACTTTTACAACCAGGGTTTGCACAGCTCTATTTATACAATAATAACAGTATTATGCTGTCGATGTGCTGAAAAATTTTGATAAAAAAATATGAAAAAATGGAGTTCACTTGTTTCACATTGAAGAGCTGATTTTTGAAATTTTAACACATTAATCAGATTACTTTTGAGTCGATCTTGAAACAGTACTAGGCACGCCTGTTTTATCGATCTTATGGATAAATGACGTAAATATTAAGAGCTGATGGCTTTGCCTTGACACTCGAATCTGTCCATAAACAATGATGATCGTCGTATCATTTTTGCAGAGCAACCGATGGAAAAACTTCAATTATATTGTTAATAGCGCTGTTCCTTTTTTATTCTCGTACAAATGAGAATGAAAATTTATTTCGAAAAATTTATTCTGTGACAAAGAGGTACGTTTTTTATATTTTTCACACTTTTACACATTCAAAATTTTTAGACCGTTCGATTCATCTATCAATATAGAGAAGCTAAGAGAAAAATATTTTATACGTGCTTGAAAATATTTGATATTTACAATTGCTAAAAAATATATTCACTGTTTTTTTTTAATTATCCATTATTGACATTAAATTTTTAAGGTAGTTCTCTGGATACAGTCAAATCAAATTTTTTTTCGTGGTTTTTCTGAAGTTTCGAAGTGATTTTTCATTAAGAAAATTTGTTACAAATTGACTGAAGAACAACATACTCGAAATTCAGTATTTTGTTATTATTAAAAATTTGTGCCAAATTTCAAGAAGTTTCACCATCCAAAAATCAAAATATTTAGGATTGGAGATCATAAAATTTAACAAGTGATCATATGGAAGAGCACGAAAAATTGTGATTTTTAATAATAAAGATCATGATCTTTATTTTATCCATATATTCAGATTATATTCAAGAAGAATTGTACAAATTTTTAATAAATTCAGTCAGCATTCATGTCTCACGAGAACTTCCTTAAAATGCCTATATAAAATATCTAGTGAACAGTATAAGGACAAGAAATTTTTGTTCTCTTTTGAGAAGAAAATTTTTTTACTGAGTCTTTTACAATATTAAAAAGGATAGTTCCTTTTATATAACTTTACCTAAGAGTTTATATGAGAATATATTTTTAAACCTTTTCACGTATTTAAGAATTGTTCGCAACAATCATTATTATCACATAGGCGTAACGCAACAATTATTGTTGTTATATACGCACATTACGAGCAATCCAAGCAATTTTTTATTCGGAAACCTTTAGCAGTTCTGTCCAAAAAGAAATTAACTAATATTTAGTCAGACTTTTTTTTCAATGTGCATTTTTATGACTATATATATATGTTTGAAAAAATGCTCAATTTTTTGCATTTTTTATTTACATACATATATTATTCAAATTTTTGTGACCGCATTTACTGTTATTTATATGTATATTTTTTAAATAAAACAAACATTCACAATTTTTTGAATGTCGCCATACGGTTTTTGGACAGAGTTGATAATGCAATCGATAGTGAAATCCCAACCGATTTTCCCACCCTTAAGTGTGCTTCTACGCCCTTTACCATGCTAATTTTTCTTTTACTAAATAATTTATTTAATGAATTATAATTAACCCACTATACTCCTGATGAAGTACTTTAACGTGATACAACTAAAGATAATCAGTTTAAATAATTGCAATTTTTTCTGCAAATATTTTATTAGTCTATTTTCGAGGTTTCATCAAAATTGATCCGTTTTGTTCAAGAAAAATTTTCGAAGTCCAACTAACTTAAAGTAGTTCGATCATTGAGAAAGTACCCTCGATAATTTAATTAGCAAACAGAAAATTACGAAAATTTTTAGAAATATCAAAAGCTTCTCAAAAATTATCCACATTAGTCCAATTTTTGTAACCTGGTCGACTTTAAAACAAGATATTAATAATTTCATTTCAAAGCAACAGTTGGCAAATGTGTTCTTGTATTGCCTATAATTGTATATTTCTTTTAAATAATTATTCGAAAACCATTTAATTATTTCCAATTTATATAAAAACAAATAAAGGATCGTTTTGCGTTCACAAAATCTGTACTTTCGTGTAAGGAAAATCTCAATAAACAATTAGCTTGCATGTTCAGAAGAAGTTAAAAAAGTCAAGTTACAATCAAATTCATTATTTTTTCATTTATTTAACAAATCGTGAATTACTTTTATATAGGCTTTTAAGTATGATGTTTCTATACTTTTTGATGTAAACAAAACTGAAAAAAAGATTTATCATTTCTAAAATATTGACATCAGATTTTTCTTTCGGAAAGCTTGAATAAAAGCTTTTAATCACTATTAGATTCGATCATATTTTAATTATATTGTACTTATTTGATCATTAATATGTAAACACGAAATTTTCGTTAATTTCTGTAGAAAGTTTTCAACAGAAATTCAAATATTTTCAAATAACTCGTTTAGTGATTTTGTATCTGTCATTTTGGCAATGGTTTATAATTTTGAGTGGTCTAAAAAAAATGTGATGACAAAACAAGAAGCTGCGAACATTGGAAAAAAAGATTTTCATAGATGAAAATAAAATTGGAATATACATACACAGTTTCCATCGGTAGCTTCTTCGAGAGATAAAGATTACTACACGCGTGTACCTTCTAATAAACTTACATTTACGTATATCGAAGATAAAGAAAATTCGTAAAATGTAATTCGTATTAGGATAAATTTAAAAAATATATAATATTTTGTCAAGGGATATTTTTAATAATAGTGCGTTATATTTAATGTAGTAATGAGATTTTTAAAATGTCATTTATATGGTAAACACAACAAATAGTTTCCTGTACACGTATACCCCCTAAACATAGTAATGGTAGAACCAAAAGAATATGAATTTTTATCATATTTCTGTTGCATAAATTTATTTTCGATTGCTATACATATATCCATAAAAGACGAAGTGTCTACCCATGGAAAAAATTTCAGGATACAAATTTTTTTTAATCATGGGAATAATAGAACTTTTTTGGATTCATCTTCTTTTTTTTAATTTATACCTATGTGCAAAATTTATTAATCATTGAAATGGATCGATTACATTATTATTGTTTAAAATGGAATTTCTACTGAAACTCGTTTTGGCAAATAGCCTTGAATAATTGGATAATTGTATTACTTTGGTTGCTTCACGAATAAATTAATTTATTCGTATTGCACAATTATCAATGTGCACGATATTTTCCAGAACATGTACTGTCTGTTATCTGCCGAAAGAAATAATAACGATTTAAAGATAGATAAAAAATAGTACATAAATTGGTGTGTTTTATTTTTTCTTATTACATGCTATACAAAATGCTTTATTATTGTTTTTATTTTTTCAATAATTTTACGGTAGTTCAAGAAAAATCTAAATAAAAAAAATGATTATTTAATTTTCGCACTTAGTGTATTATTTTCTTCTGGATCAAGAGGTACTGCGACAAAGTTAAGAAGAAACATTAAATATGGATATACGTTCGAAAAAATAGTATTTTTCGAGTTTTATAGAAAAAAATGAAACATTTTTAAAAAATGATTTAAAAAATCACAAGCTTATACGAAAGTTTATCCTTCGCATGTGAGTCATTACAAAAATAAATGTTATAGTTTTGATATAATAAATAATAGAAAATTTCCAAAGGATTATCAATTTGTATAAACATTTATGGCAGTTCTCCACAGAACAACCCTATCTCTTTTAGGAGTAGATTATGGAGAGAGGGGCCTCATATCCATGAAATTTTTATATAAACACGTTTAACGCAAGTACCTCTTTAAAAAAATTTCCAATTTGAATTAAAAGTCAATTTCAATGAATCCAAAAAAAAATTGTGCTCAGTTTCCTTTATTATTACTGAATTTTTGCAGCAAACTTAAATTTGCAGTAACTTTTAAGCATATATATAATATACATATATGTATATTTAATAATTTTTTAAACAATTTACATAGTAGATATGATTGCGGATAGAATACTTATTATAAAAATGATCTCAGTGTAAAATTTAATATTTCTTCATATCACCGATCTTATATTAAAATCGCATATACTTAGAATTTGTATTTATGTCTTTCTATCATCATTTTGTACTTTTTACCATTTTTCCGATTCCGATGCGTATACTCATGCATCTTTTTTATTTTACGATTTAATTTAAAAAGGAAACGTAAAATGATATTTTTCAATACTCACTACCAAGTGAGTAGTGAATATACTGAAATATACTAAAATATGTTCGATTAATTTTAAGCTACAATCACTGAAGCTGTATGTCTGCAAACGCAGACAAAATATTAATTGTACAGCTGGGAAAAGTCTTTTTCTCTTTTTGGGAAAGTCTTTTTCTCTGCTTTACAATGTGGAACAAATGATTTAGTATACTGATTATTATTCAATTTTCAATGCTATGTTCGATGTTTTAACCATATTTTAACGGTTGTATTTTTATGTTATGTAATTATGTAATACATTTCTAATTCGTATGTGCTACATATGCAACACATGTGTGCTATATAGCTCGTTAAATTTCTTACTTGTATGTTTATTGCTCTACACGAAAATTATTGTCTACAATTTAACATAAAATTTTTACTCATGCACATGAGTATTTAATTATGAAAATAAATATTTTCTGAACGAGTTTCTAAATTTATAATAACTGTAGACACACTTCGTATAGATGCAATTTTATTTTATTTTAAATTGATTCAATTTCCACGAATAAAAAAATAGTCAATCGACTTGTATGGATAAAATATCATTCTTATGAAGAACAATATTATTTTTATTGAGAAAATTAGTCCATAAATTAGTCAGACATTGGTTTTTATGAAAATAAAATTTTATTTTCACGTGAAGTAAATCAATATTTATTTGAAAGATTATTTTTTATTAAAAAATATAATACAGAAAACAAATTTGCATCGTGATATAATAGTATTTCTAGAAAAATAAAATTTTTACGAGAAATGCTTTTGGTTCTTAAAAATAATGTTACGTGTGAGGATAATATTTATTTTCATAAACAAAACATTGATGGTCCATCAGAAAGAAGGATTCATTTTTGAGGGGAAAATCAATCAATCAAAATCAATTTATTAATAAGTACGTTTGCTTTCACATACTTGAACATTGAGAGTGTGTCGATGCAATTAATACTTCTTAAGGTGGTACTTGCATGAAGTCATTTTAATGATAATTTCTTGAAAATTTTACTTAAAAATTACTTAGGATTAAATCAATATGAGATCATGAAAAATGAAGAATTGAGATTTTATTATTTGTTGAGTATGTTGAGTCTACCATCCCGTTAAGTATGTTGTGTTCAAAAATGATAATGATGGTTTGAAAATTTTACATAATATTGAGTAAAATTTCTAAAAGGCTGTATAAAAATTTCACAACGATGAGAAAGTTCTTCACTAAAATATTAATTGTTAAAAATGGCTTTTTTGTACCTTCCCTAGAGTACGTGTAAAAAGTTGCAATTTTGTAACATAAATATCTCAGTAAGCAGTTTCCCAATTCAAGTGAAATTTTGCACTGATCTTTATATGGCGTTAAAGAAACTTCATCTAATTAAAAAAAATTCATTATTTTATATGTGCAATCGCATAGAGAGTAAACCTGTTATTGGATCATCTTCAATTTCAAATATGTTTTTCTTTAGTTGATTTGTAGCAACTTTTCTTAATAAATTTTTATTCTCAAACGACTTTGTATAGGAGAAAAACGTTGTAAAACTTGATTTTTTGCTATACGTACTCCACACCTTTGAAAAATTGCATAGCTCTTCTTATTTGATAAAATTTTACTATGATTAAAACGCATACGTAAAATAATATTTAGCAATTTTGATATTAACGGAAGATTCATGTTTAAGCATATTTATCTCTATAAAATCTTTTTATTTATGTACATTATTGAATTAATCGAATGTGCTTTTACTACAAAGGACTATCTTTTAAATGTTTGATGAAAATTTGACAATACCAAATTTCATAAAATAAAAATTTTAACAAATCTTAAATTTTCTGGTAACGCAACAATAATTTATTAACATAAAATTATGTGAATGGTTAAGTATATTAACTATCATCAAAAATATGAATTTAATTAATAGTCACATTATTAACTATTTCAAGTAAATATCATCCATAAATAAACATAAGCAGTCGAAACTCTTGCTTTTATTTTTTAAAGAATGAACTTTCTAAACGTTTAAAAAAATATACGATATGTTATATATGTATTTTTTAAATGTTTGATTTTTAAATTATTTTCATTGTCGTGAATTTTTTTCATGATGTTTTGGAGGTGTTATTTAATAACATGTAAAATTCTCAAATACCATGTTCGATTTTGGACGCAACATCCTTAAAATTGCAATTTTCAGCTTTAAATATCTCAATCATTAGACGGTGAATTTTTTTAGCATTTTGATGTTGAAGAACGTTCAAACAATATTTTAGGGAATTATCTTTAATATGTTGAAGAATTAAACAATTTTATGAACAATTATTATTTCATAAAGTTGATTTGATTATTTTTCTTAAATTTATATATAAAATAGTAAAAAGTGATGATCGTGCAAGAACCATCTTTAAAAAATATTAAATTTTAAATAAAAAAATGTTTCCATCATATAGTTCAGGTCACAAAGTGTATTTATACCGAATTTCCTGATCCTGGACAATTGTTCTAATGAAAAAAAAACAACACTGAAAAAAATATAAATATTCGAATTTATGCATCGATAGCGAAAGGATTGTCTACCGAAAGAAGTCCATCTAGTTTTTAACATTTTCTAGATTTTATGCGAATCACGGGATACCTCTAAGCGATGAAATTCCGACATTTAAAAAGAATCAATGCATCTAAAACAAGAAAAAAAGAGGAGATTGAAGTTATGTTTAATTCTACTGTCATCGATGGAAATGAAAGATAATTTCTAATTATTTAAGAGCATCACCGATTTGGACGAGCAACGAATATTTTACTTTTGTTAATCATCGTACATGTGTTTTAAAAATATTTTACTTTTTCAGTCATCAAAATATTTTACCTTGGTACAGTCACCTTAAATGTGTCTTAAGATTTTTCAAATTTTATGTTGTATAAAATAAAAGTAATTAAGTCCGACTAATTTCATAAGCAGTCCAAAAAACGGCTTTGCTCCTTCATGTTTCCATCGAACGATAAAAAAATAGGTGTCTGTTTTAAAATAAGAGATTCGAAGAGGAGGCGAACAGGGATAATTTTTTGAGGAAAAATTCGCCTATAAATATATTCTTCAATGTTTAGAAAAAGAACCAATATGTGGTCGCTAGGTCTTATTAACATAATTTTTAAACTGCGTGAAAGCACTATATACATAATAAATTCTGACATTATATAGGTTTAAGTAATTTATATATGTATATGTGAATGTGAAGTATAATAAATGAATAAAAGGTTAAAAAGTCATAACATAAGTGTTGCATTTCTTATTTCTTTGTTAGTGTCTTTTTATTTCATTTACAAATTTCATACTTATTATAAAACGGGTTTAATTTCCTCTGTCGTTGGTGTCACTAGGGTTGACGTTTGATTCGGCACCTACGATAAAATTACGATGGATTTTTGCTAAAAAATCAGTCATTGATGTTACAATATTTTTATCTACAATATTAATGATTATTTTATTTTTAATATCATCATTTAATAATGATTTTAAGAATCATCATTGAATCATCATTTAATCTCAATTTGATCCTACGTCGACTTATTTTTGATTTTGATAATGTCTTGCGACCAATTTTAAAATCAGTGGGCCTGATGCCCTTTCACTATATGTAGTTTAAAGTTTCAATTGTACCTTCATACGTTTGCCAAAAAATAAATTTATTTGTTTTTTTGTCACATATAGTCAGGGATGGGCAGAGCTCGATACTTTTCTGAGAAATGAAAATTTTTCAATAGATAATCTTTATTGCCTCATTGACGAAATGAGCATCACCCATTGAAAAATTGTCATTTCTCAGAAAAATATCGAACTCTGCCCATCCCTGCATATAGTGAAATGAATATAATTTTTTTTAATGATACCATTAGTACTTCGTTATACCAGTTTATAGTATGTCATTGTAAGAAAAGTCATTTTTAAAAAATGATATGACATAGTACAATGGGACTCATTTTTGTCTATTATTATCATTTTATTAATTATTAATTTTTAGCAAACAATATTAAAAATAATAAAATATGAATCTTTTCGTAAATATCTTTTCTATACATAACATTTTTTAAGTGTTTTTTTCAATATTTATGTTAGTAATAACAAATACATCCATTTTTTATATCAATCAATTCAACAATGTTACAAGTGTATGCTAGATTTTTCAAAGTTAACGATAAATAAACGATCAAGGTCAAGTATGCTGAAATTAACCCACTTATTCGAAAAAAGGTGTGTACTTGAAGGGTTTATGATGATTTAAAAAATGATCATTAATAAGATAATAAGTATAAAATTATTTTTCAATAAAATATAAAAATCTTTTATCAAAATATTACCTGAATCTGGCAAAGTTCGGTACTTTCGTACTTCTTTAAATATTTTCGTAAAAATGGAGCTACCAGCATTGGATCCAATTTTTCCACTCTCGCTGGGGTAAAGATGCTCACAATGAGACCTATGCTGATCGTCACCATTGCACCAGTCATCGTATACCAGAGATAACTCATGCGGTACAGGGCCCAAGATTCTCTACATTATGAAACAAATTATTTATTTATTTTTTTAGAAAAATTGATTTAGGTGCAAGCCCATTTTTTTGGATGACACATAATACATTTTTTAACACGTTTAATAAAATAAGAAAAAAAATGCACATTTTTCATAAAATTTACGAAATTGACCGGAAGAAATGAGATTATCCAAAATTTAGTCGTCTGACCAAACAATTAAAAATTTTTATAATTTGCGGTCTTTTTATACGTTACTTTGATTAAAAAATATTACTACACGTTCATTTATTTTTATCAGAACGAAATTTTCTGTAAACCTATACTATCTTTTTTTACGATCATCTTTTTGTTGACAAACATCAAACTCTGACAATTGAGTAGATTAAATATCGTTCATTTTTACCAAAAATGTCAAATTTATGTAATCATGATTATGGTCGAATAAAGAGGTGAATAAATAATGTTGAATACAATAAGTTTTATAAAAATAATAAATGAATTTTTGTTGCCATCGTTTAAAAAAAATATTTTTTTGGCACTATATGCATTCTATACTTTTTGCAACATTAAAATAAATTTTAAGACATGATTGTAAAATTGGACTTCCGGTTTTTCTCCCAAACCGCCTTAATATTATTATTTTTAAAAATTAATTTATGACAAAAAGAAAGTAAAACTATAAAAATTATACATATAAATGCCAGTGTTGGTTCCATTCATAATAGGCTCTGGAGGGATAAAGGATAGCATATTCTCAACCGGTTGAAACCAGTAAGTACATCCTTCGGTTGTTACAGGTTTTTCGTCAAATCTGAAAAAATTCAACATGGTTTATTCGAATCAAGAATAAAAGATCAACTCTCTCGAGGCTTCATCGCGATTTTTAGAATCTTTGTTAAAATAATGAATAAAAGAAAAATAATCAATATATTATACATTTTGTAAAATTTTTCCAACTTCATCTCGTATATATTTCGGCTTACTTCGATATTTCGTACCTGATCGATCCACTTGCGATTCCAGCCTGAGCAGATATTGTGATCCAGGTCATGAATCCTAAGCCGGTAAGTCCTCCCAGAAGTGCACTCTGAAAAAAAATTACCGCAGAATGAAGATATACAACATAAGAAAAATTCGGTTTTTATTATTATTATATTTTAATATTTGTTATAGTTTTTTTTATTATTTCTACATATTTTAAATATATAAATATTATTTTTATTTCTAAACATATTTTTAGATACTAGCATTTAAAATTGGTTCCCTCGTATTATATATGTATTATATACATATTAAATTGGATAAATGGAATATTGGAAATGTTGTCGTTATTTCTTTCTGAATAAAAAAGTTTGATCGACTCTATCTAAACATTTTATGATTTAACTTTACAAATTTGTTTAATTTTTTTTTACACGAAACACGAAAAGAAAAATTAAGTTGAATTAAACAAATATATACAATGAATAACTAAATATATATAACTCGCCTGCCATATATGACCGTTGTTTAGCTAATAAAACTTTTTTCTTGATGCGTATATACAATAAAATTTTACCGTGGCATTAATCCATGGAAGTAAAACTCCAATAGTGAAGATTCCCAGTGATGGACCACTGTGTATAGCGCCCATGCTCATTGCCAACTGCAAAAAAAATAAAATCAACGTTCTTTTCGTCAACTCATAACGAAATTCATGTTTCGATTCGAAATATTCTTTGTTGAAGAAAATAAATTTTTAGATGACCTGGAGAACGTGAGATCCAGTTTTTTCCACTACAAATACAAGAGCAACGCAAACTGCACCAAGTATGACAACTGTCAATTTCATTAATCGATCGGTCATCTGATCGCTCAAAGAAGTTTTTCTGAAGGGCTTGATGAAATCTTCCATAACTACAGCAGCCATCGAATTCAGTCCAGTAGAAAGAGAACTGCAATTGTCAATTAAGTTGGTTCATTGGTTTATACAAAAAGTAAATATTATTTTAAAGCTAGTGCAACTGTAAAATTGACTTAAGACAAATTTTTTTTATTTTCATAGATCTTCTTAAATGACATAGAATAACTTATATAAAATTATACGAAGCTTTACCACTTAAAAATTAAGATGGGAATTATTAGAAAATTTTTAAATAATTTTGACATTTGATATTGTTTGAACAATTAAAATTTTCAAAAATTAATAAAATCTTTACAAAAATCACATGGTACGGAGAAAAAGTAAACCAAATTTAACCTCGATCACATGGTATCGATTTTACCGAAGTAAATAAAAATGATGAGTACCTACCTGAGAGCTGCGCTGAAAACTGCAGCTACAAAAAGTCCAGGAAGCCCTGGAAAATCGCCAAGGATGTCCATGACAAGAAGAGGCAGCAATTGATCCTTAGCTTTTGCTAACTGCAATAAATGCATTAATACATGCATTCATTTATCTATATATATAATTACATATTAGACTGGTCCAAAAGACAACGATTTATTTCGACTCATATTTAATAGTTTAAAAAATAAAAATAAAGTGCCTATTCTATTTCCATTCTTAATATATTTAGTGGTTCTTCAAAGTAATTTTTCATTTTTCATTTAATTGGGATTTAGTTCGATAAGATTTAAAGAAATTTCAGTTGTTTCTGAATTTAGTTGCTCAATACCGAGACATTATATACAAAACTACATAAATATTTTTATAGAAAATTTTATTTTCTACAAAAAGGTCTATTTTAATATTTTGAATCTCTACTTATGTTAGATAGATTTTCTTTCTAAAGCATGTGAATTATTATAAAATAATGTCATCCATTTAATGATATTCTTGAAACAAGCGTCAATTAGACTATGTAAAAAAAGAACCTTCGTGGTCAAAGGATCGCAGGTATGATACCAAGCATAAATGAGCATTCCAGCATAGCCACAAATCCCAATGAGACTCATAGAACCGAATATGAATCCCCAAAGCGCTCTGGAACAAGTATTATTACATAAAAAGTTTTTTTTTCGAATCTGTGTCCTGTTTTAATGCATAAATTGATTTAAGGTAGTTCTCGTGAAAAATGAATATTGATAGATTTTCTTATAAATTTGGACAAATCTTTTCAAATGTGATCTGAATATGTGGAATAAATTTTGAACGGTTTTACCACGTGGAAGTCGAAATATTTATTATTAAAAATTACATTTTTATTTCGTGCTCTTCCATAAGAGCACATTTTAAATGTTTACAATGTTCAATCCTAAATATCTCGACTTCTGAATGGTGAAAGCCCTTCAAGTTTTGAACGAATTTTTATATACATAATATCAAAGAAACTTTATTTATATTTATATAGTTATAATTTATTATAATTTATACAAGAAACATTACGAATTTTTATATAATATTAAAGAAACTTTGTTTAGGTTTTTAAAAAAATCTGACACAACATTTTTTAAAAGTTTTAAAAGTCATATAACAGGAACATCGGACCTTGAATGACCTTGAATTTCGAGTATGTTGTTCTTTAGTAAATTTACAACAACTTTTGTTTATAAGCTAAAAGTTGCAAATCACTTTGAACGTAATAATAACCGAGATTAATATTTTTTATTTGAATGTACCAATAAGAGAAATACCTTAATGAACTTTTTTCGAGTTTACCTCCTAGCTGCTTTGAGGGTTGGTAGAGCCATGTAGCGTTGGAGCATGTTCTGATTAATTGCAGAAATTTGGAGCCAATAAACAAATCCACCTATCACGAGCGACCACAGCGTATGTCTCGTTGACGGATGCCAATCGGTCCTGTGTATTATATTTTTCAATCACTATACTCTATATGAAATTTTTTTACCAATTACAGTACATATTAGAAAAGTTAATTCACTCATAAATGAAGTTGATAAAAAAAACATACGAGCGCATAATATTGGTGCAATATAATAATTATTATAATGGTTATGATAAATACACTCTCTTCGTACGTATTATAAGTCGTTGCTGACACAGGAGATCTTTAAAAAAGTTAAGATAGTTCTATCATAAAATCGTTTTTTTTTAGGATTTTGTTGAAAATTTGCAAAAACCTTCTTTGATACAATGTGCAATTGTATATTAAATTTTAAGAAGTTTCACTATGTAGAACTCGTAATATTTATTGTTAAAAATCACCATTTTCTGTAGTCTCCCATAAGAGCACATGTTAAATATTGCGATCTTCAATTTTAAATATCTTGACTTATGGGTAGCGATACTCCTTGAAATTTTGCAAAGCTCATTAAAGAACATTAAAACAGTCTCCTTTAGTTTAAAAAAAATCCTAAGAATTTGATTTTTCTAATTTTCATACGTAGCAAGTACAGGTCACTTCGGATCACCTTGAATTTTGAGTATGCTTTTCTTGAAAAAATTTGCAACAACTTTTCTTAATAAACTTAAGCTCAAAAACCACATGGTATCGAGACAAATTTAAATAAAAACATTTGAATTGATTGTACCGATAGAACTACTTCAAAAATAACCCATACTTTAAACTTATATGACAAAAAAAATTATTTCTTTTCGAATTCAAAGTTAGATAGCTGGGTTTAAGATCGTATAAAGATTAATTTTTTTAACTTTACAATTCTAAAGATGTATCTTTAGTGTAAATAACCAACAAGGTACCGAGAGCATTGGAAAAAAAATTAAGGATGGAAGGAAAAAATTATAGTGATGAATGAACATTTATGGATAATTTTTATGAAAGATATCTGAATCATGATGTATAAATTATTATAAGAAAAAGACATTTTTTATGATTTCAGAGAATATTTTCAATATAGTTTTTTTTTGTTTTTAAAGTATCATAAAATAAAGTACAAATGTAAAAATACTTTATATTAGCTTACTAAAAGTTTTTGCTTGGTGAACATAAGAATTGTTTAATTTTACTAAATCTATCAATTCCCTTGTTATGAAATACCCACGATGATTAAATATAGACCGAAAAAACATTATGACCATGAAAGATGAAATTGTTAAAAACGCAACAAATAGTTTTTTATTTACTGACAATGGTAACTCGAGTCTTCCCGAATCTTGATTTCTTTGCCATACGACGCTGAGTCCTCCCAAGTCCAAAGTTCCCTTGATAATTATCAGCAACATTGTACCGAACATAATGAATGCTTGAACGAAATCTGTCCATACAACCGCCTTCAATCCTCCCTAATGAAACAACAGATTTGAATTAATTTAATTTTGGCTTTAAGCAATGTTTAATGATTCTCGTTATCTCGAAGTAAAATTTTTTACTAACCACGCAAGTATAAAATATGCAAACGACGCATACAAATGGTGTGACAATATGAATATTGATTCCAGTAACTGAAATAATAGAAAATATTTTATAAGGCATAAGATTGCATGAATTAATTTTTTATTTTTAAAAATGTACCTTGATTAAAAGCCAAGGCTGGAACGTATATTACGATTGGCAGCCAGATCATCTGTGATTTTCGGACAAATGCATATATTTTTTTAAATCATGTCAACGATCGTTTCTTATTATTTTAGAACCCTTGGATCTCAATTTTGGGGTAAAATAATGTAGTGAACTTATATACTTTGATTATTTAAAAAATACTTCCAATAAGTCCTTTAGGCTGTTTTTTTTACGAAAACGTAATTCTGTAGAAATTTTTTGAAAATGTGCTGTATGATTTTTTGATATTATACATACATACATTACATAATAAATACCTTCAAGGTAGGAGTAGTGTGACAGTCTGTTCAAAAGTTTGGCTGCACGTGTTAATAACTAATTGTAAAATTATCACCTGAATTTTTTTGAGACAGAAATTCTTCAAAATTTATACTGATCTTCTTTGGCATCATATTAAACATGTAAGCAAAATTTTAAGAGGGTTTACCATGTGGTAATTGAGATGTTTATTTTTTGAGCTTGCCACTATTAACATGCAGGCTCTTAACAAAGATTTAAAAAAAGACCATTTTCAGTAATCAATATCTTAATTACTGTAGATGGTAAGACTTCAGAAAATTTGACATACATTTCAAATTGACATTACAGATGATTTGTGCAAATTTTCAAGCAATTCTATCTCAAGTAATTTTCAAAAACTTGAACAATTGCAAACAATATGCAAACAATTTTGCATAAACTGTTTTTGACGCTATGTACATTAGGGTGTCCGTTATTTACCAAGTTGGCTTTTTTCGTTTAGGTATAATATTGAGTGGTGAGTAAATTAAACAAAATTATTAAAAAAATTGGTAAAAATAAATTTGGAGTTTCTCAAAACTATTGATACAAATTTATGATATCTATATGAAAATTTCTTCACCTAAAGGGATCATAATAGAAGCAGAATCAACAATATTTGGTAAGTTATTGAATATAATAAGCAAGAAAAAAAAATTTCTAAAAAGTGAAAAATCCTCACATTATTGAAATGGGAAAAGCATCATCATTCAGGCAGGGTTAAACGGCATCGGAGGGGAATTTTTTTTTCAAAATTCTTTTTAGGACAAAAACTCACTATTTAGACGATACCCAAGCGAAAAAAGCCAACTTGGTAAATAACAGACACCCTACTGTGTATACAAAATGAACAGTTCTACGAATATATTTTTAAAAATTCAGAAGAAACTCATATTTTTAATTTATATTTAGTACAAATTTACGAATTCTCCATAAGAAGCAATGTTAAATCTCAGCAACTTTTGAGTTTCATAACTCTTAATAAACCAATCAGTAAAACGATATCAAATTTGGTACAATACTTTTTGATATACTCAAGAATAAAATATTAAAAATTTATGTCATTCTTATATTTTAAAAATTATCGCTCATTCATCCTTAAGGTAGTACAACCGAGACAGTCTATTCAAAAGTTTATCCTTATGTGTTACCTAAATATAAAATCATCAGTTGAAATTTCTTGAGACAGAATTTATTCAAAAATTGCACAGATCTTCGTTAGCATTGTGTTAAAGTGTTTGCAAAATTTAAAAAGGC
>JAPYYW010002756.1:0-28996 GCA_030522545.1 Cremastinae sp. A BG-2022a
GACAGAGCTTCACCATCAAGAAATCGAGATATTATACATTGAAAGTCTTTGCTTTTTCGAATCTTCCATAAAAGAGCCCATGTTAAAAGTAGCAATTTTAAAAAATTAATAAGTAAATAACTACATGGTTGAGCCTTTTTAAATTTTGCAAACACTTTAACACAATGCTAACGAAGATCTGTGCAATTTTTGATTAAATTCTGTCTCAAGAAATTTCAACTGATGATTTTACATCAAGTTAACACATGAGGACAAACTTTTCACTAGACTGTCTCGGCTGTACTACCTTCAGCCATGTTATGATTGTGAAATCAGAATTCCGTTTTTTCTTCCAAACCACCTGAAGAATGGAAATATAGAAAAAATTGAAGTTGAAGAAAAATGAATAAATATTGAATTTTCTAGTGCCTACGCGACAACAATGAAATTCGTACTGGTATTTGGTGTAGCAACGACACTTCACGCCGTCCACAGATGCCTTTCGTACGACGTAACATCGAAGCTTCGAGTGCAGGCAAGAAAAAAGATTTTCGCTCGAAATTATACTTGGTAATAAAGCGCATGAGAGAAGCTGCGTCCGGGCGGATTACCTTCTTAATTGGAATATTCAAATAAAAGGGAAACACAGGGAGGAGGAGGAAGAAAAAAAAATGAGGATACAAGCGAAGTCTCTCTTAGTCCACTTCCCGAACTCGTCTCTTCCTCGAGTTCGTTTATTTTTTTTCTCACTCCGCTCTTTCCGACGTTCACAGGTATTCCACGCGCAGACTCAGGTCAAAAGTTTGTCGGATGTGCTCGAGGGCACCGTGCTCTCTGGAAAAACTCCATTTAAGTTGACCGGAAGAGCGTTTCAACTGCTCACCGATATCTTCCTCTTTTACGACTTTTCCGTACACGGCTTTCTTCAGGGATACAAGGTGGGCCCTGAATTATATTTACACGCGTATTCTCTCGCTCTAAACTTCACCAGACACTTATTCCAGTCAGAATTTTCAATCTTTTTACAGATTGTATCTCTTAAAGAAACAAAGAATAAATTACTTCCCAGATTTCTTCAATTTATTACTTTTAGAGGAAAAAAAAAACATATTTCTGCATGCGGAGTTTACGAAACTTTCTTTAAAAATAAGACATCTGAATATTAGGTATGCTGATACAAGAGATTTAATTTTTTTCCCTACAATCTCGGGTTTGCAGATTTTTTTTTTTTTTTAAACAACTTTATTCAGACTTCAAACTTTCCTGAGCTCATACGTACGTATGAACTTTTTTAATTTGTAAGCCCCTGTTTGCATTTAATTACATTGTATTTTATTATTTTGCATTGGCTTTAGAATTTCGTATTTCGTGAAGTTTCGCCTTTTTTAAATTCAAATAACTCTATTACAGAAGTACTGTTTGTGCTACTGTACGTATTTTTTATATGTATTTTCTATGTTTCGTTTTTTTTTCACAGCTATGCATGCTGCAACACTTTTACGATAACAACTACGCTTCGTTGTGCTGCGAGCTTAAAAACGTGAATAAAAGATTGGAATTGCTGAGCAGCCAAGATTTGAAAGAAATAAGAGAATTGCCTTCGATTGCCAACTACGTGGAAAAAATGCATAAGGAGAAGAACGAAAAAATAGAACTCGATGATGAAGATTTCAAGAAGCTGCTCGTCAAACTTCTGGAAAATTTTCATCACTCTATTGATCGCTTTCTCACGATTCTCAAGTGCCTGCACACCCTGGCTTGCGGATTGCCAGGTTCACCTTTGGGAAAGCAGGTTATTTGAATATTTCAAAAAATGCTTCTCAATCTTCTTTTCCTGACGACCCTTGCACTTTATTTTCACACACGATTTTTTACTATTTTCAGTTACGCGAAATGTACTCGACAGCAGTGACATCCAATATCGTCGAGTGTCAAGAATATAAAGAATCTCTCCAGCTCTTAGGATTTTTGTCCAAGGATGAATTCATCCCCAAACTCGAGACTGTTCTGGATACGATTAAAAAATGTAAGACTCCTGGATTGATGGACGTGGAGGAAAATTTAGCCAGGGACTTGATTATACTGAGAGATGCCAGTTTACAAGTCACCACGAAATCGAGCGCAGCGACAACCGAAACAGAAATTTCGAGTCGTGCACAACTAAAAGAAGTGAGTTTTGTACAAGGAATTTGCAAATTGTGCAATTTATGAAGATAGATCTTTTGATCTATTTTTTTTATTAAAAAGTACGTCTAATTACGAAAATTTCAAAAAAAAAATCGTCCCGATAACTCAATTTTTGAAAAAGTTAGCACTATTTAAAAAAAAAGAGCATTCCACCAAATAATTCCAAGCTCACGGGACGACTCCCTCCGATTTTTTTTTAAAACTTTGAGAATACATTCTCTATAATTAAAAAATATATCCTGAACGTTTAGAAAATTCAATATTTATTTATTTTTCTTCCATCGAAATTTTTCTACATTTTATTTTTTTATGTTATGTTTTTATATTTGTATCAAAACTGCATCAATATCCGAAAAAAGTTCAAATACAAAAGTTGTTTAAGTATTAAGAATTTATATTTTATTTAATTTTGACGAAACAAAAAATATGCACATCATATGTAGAATGTCCCAGTAGTTGGACAGAAAATCGATCCTGTCTCTATAAAGTTGAGCGAGTTTTTTCCAATAAATTAACTTTATGTAAAATAAACTTCTTCGTACAGGAAAAATAATCCATACGATTTTATTGAGAAAAAAATAATTCAAATATTAAAAATAATATGGCGAAAATTGTTCAACTATTGGGACGTTTACTTTACTTTCATAATTCTTCGATGCTTCTTGAATATGCTTTTTTCTTTTAGAATTTACTTAAGATGTCCCAACTACAAACAAGGTCACCGTACAAACAGGCACAAACCGAATTGCTCGAGTACCTCGATCGAGAAGTTTTCGCTGTGCACCTCAAGAATCCGAATCGATTGGTGGCGCACGAGATATTTTGCTTCAGCGATGTTAATGCGATTAAGCATGCAAAAAGAGGTTCTCACAGAGCAGTCATTCACACAGCCCTCACAAATCCCCAAGCTTACCTCGAGGTTAATTTAATTATAAATACATTAATTTTTAAATATTTATATACATTTTAGAACTGTGCGAATATCGTTCGAATCGAATCGAATCAAATATTAAAATTCGACTCGAAATTCGAATCGAATAATTCGCGAATTACCGAATTATCACTGGATTTTCAATTGTTTTTAATTCAAAGTTCATTACATCATTGCATCAAAATATTACATTTTCGAATAATATACTGTTTCATTTAAAACATTAAAAATAAATTACCGATTCAGTATCATATTTATTATTTTTGAACAAAAATTTGTAGCATATTTTTAAACGTTGTATTTTTTATAATACTTTATTTGCTACAATATTATACATGTTGTTTCATTCTCATTTTAAAAAAAACTATACTAATTGTTCTGTTTTTGTAATTATATTTCATGGTTTAAATAAAATGTATATTATTTGTAAATTTTATATTTTAATGCCAAACATAACAAATCCTGAATTCAAAACACTCAATAATTCACGAATAATTTAATAATTCGCGAATACTTTAATAATTCGAGGACGATCATTCGAAATGTTCCGAATAATTCGAAACATTTCGAATAACTCGAATAATTCGAAAAAAAATTCAAATAATTCGAAAATTAGCGAATTATTAAATTATTCGTGAATTATTGAGTGTTTTGAATTCAGGGTTTTTTATGTTCGGCATAAAAATATAAAATCTACAAATAGTATAGATTTTATTTAAACCATGAAATGAAATTACAAAAACAGAATTACATTCTAATTATCGAATTATTCGTTCTGAATCGAATAATTCGAATTTTCAAATTATTCGAAATTTTTCGTATAATATAATAAATAATAATAATAAACCCCTAATAAATTTTGATTTCGTTTCAGTGCGATTGCTGCCAACTGGACAACGAGCACGCGATCCAGGCGACCCTTCCTGATCTGAGTATCGTTTACAAACTTCATTTGGAGTCAAGAAAATTGATTAATATGTACGACTGGTTGCAGGTATTCCATTATTATCGCTTTTACTTGCCTGGCTCCCTTCAGGCTCGTTTCTCTCTCGAATATCGGTTCGGGAAAGTGAGCTCGGTCGACGCATTAATTTTTTCTCGACGAAGGCTTATCGAGTCACGCACGTGGCTCATTCACGTGACGCGAAAATTCGCGGCGAGCTCACCGTGATTTTAATCATTGCTCTGACAATTATTCATAATTCATGGGAGGCTTGCATCGTTGAGACTCGTGCCAAGGGTGCAAAATGTTCAATAAGCCTTTGACGTACCTTGCGCACAGGAAACGAATATTCCCGAGCCTCAGAGAGCTGCGAGCGAATCAAAAGAGACTGGGAAGATCGAGCGTAGGCTTATCGAGGCCAGAATCTTTTCCTCGTTAACGTTAAACGGATTGGCTCGTTTATCGATCCTCCCTTTCCACCAGCCCTCATTTTTTTTTCTTCAACTCCCATTCCATTTCAACGCACTTATTTTTTTCTTGTTCCAGGCTTTCCTGACGATCGTTAATCCTGGCTCGCACGATCACGAAGAGCAAAAAGACGTCGATCCTGCAATACAGTAAGCTTTTTCTTCTAATTGAGGAAAAAAAACGTCTTTTATACTTTTTGTCGTTATTAATCCTCCGATCGCGTCTTCTTCGCCTATTTTTCACTCCTTGACACGTTTCTTCGCTAATTTTCTGTCTTTATTTCTTTTCTTTTTTCAGAGTTCGTTTCACCCAAGCTATCGCCGAATTGCAGTTCCTCGGTTTTATAAAAACCTCGAGAAAGAAAACGGATCACGTGAAACGCTTGACATAAATTAAAGGACGATCTTTTTATTTATTTATTTTTTACTATTTTTCAAATCTGCAGCGATGTGATTGTTTTTTTCTATCTTTGTAATAAAACGGAGAAAAAAAATCTGTATACGTTTACTTTTTAATTTAATTGAAATAAGGAAAATATTCGAGATTTTTATCACGAACCGGAATAAAATTTTCATCCAAACTTTGAGCGACGATTCAAAATTTATGAATCGGGACTGATTCTCGCCCCTTTTTTTTCTATCAACAATACGAGCTGGGCTGAAATTTTAAGCCTTTTTTTCCCTGTGAATCGTGAATCAGGACGTCGATGGAAATATGAAGGAAGCGGACGGGAGATGAAATTTCCAGAGAAAAAGGAACATCGCTGCGAGGGTGGTACGAGAGAAAGGACATCGGGAGAAAAAATCGGAAGGTGTCGCGAGAAGGGAAACGAGAGACGTACGAGAATAATTTAACGCTCGGGGAGATGCATATTGATGACGTGTGATGGAAAAAGAAGAATACGCGCGAGAGACTATCAGTACTTTTTCGAGAACGGGATACTAACTTGCCAATCTTCCGGTGACGTGTCATCCCACTTGGCAAAAAAGGAACAAAATTTATCTCTACATTTTCAACATCTACAATTCATTTTTTTCGAAATGAATTTTTTATACTCGTGAAAATTCGAGCGAGGATAAGAAAAATTTAACGTTGAATTATATTAAGGATGTTGCTACCATACAAACTCAATCAGAAGTTGGTGACGTTTGGAAATTTTTATCATTGAGATTCAATTGGAAATGTGAAAAGGAAATAATCTTTAACATTAGATCAATGCAAAATACACCCGAAAGAAATGGTTACGAATTAAACAAAATCGAATATAAAATGAAAAAATATTTATTGTAGTATCACTAACTTTTGTCAGTAAGCTGCCAGCTTTAAAAGGAAAAAAAAACAAGAGCTCAATAAAAAGAAATAAACGATGATGATGAAAAATTATAAGCAAAATAAGCTTTTATCCGTTTTATATGGATAGAGTAAAAAATAGCAATTAAAAAGTTAACTATTTCAAATTACAAGAGTTTTTTCATCACATCTGAAAGAAATACTTATGTATTTTGTCGAACTAACCTACGTGAGCAACGTTGTTAAGTTGTCAATCCATATCCATACTGTCGTGATAAACTTGTTATTTTAAGTATACTTCATTATTTAATTTTGCAGAAACAATGCTCTTAATCACTTTGAAAATTTGCAAATACTTTGCTTATCACTTCAATAATAATACCTTCAATTTTTTAAAAAAATCTCTCTTTTTTAAACATACAAAAAGTACATATTTGTCCTTTTTTTCATTGAAAAATTTACAAATCTTTTTTTCAATAAAGGTATTATTCTTGAAGTAGTAAGCAAAGTACTTGCTATTTTACATTTGGACTTTGTACATTTGTTTCATTGAAAAATGCACAAATATATGTTAAATTCATTATTAAATATCTTTTAAACAATCCTCCTAAAGTTCACTAAATGTAGCAAGCATTTTTTAAAAATCATTATTCACATGTTTCATTAAAAGCTCTCTTTTTTTAGGTAAGGGGTTAACATCCTTAACTGTACATATAAAACTTTTTTTATTCTGAGCGAATCGATAATGTGGTTTCCTAGGCGACTTTCCACGTCAATACACAGAATTTTTCTTTTTCCTTTTTTTACTCGCTTATAATAGATTTTTTTGAAGGAATTACGACGAGAGGAAAAAATTAATAAAACTACACCGGTCAGAGCTGCTTGGCGTCGTTCGTCTTTGTCGTCGAAAAGTTTGCCAGGCGCTATCTCATTAGTGCGAAGTTAACGAAAGGGTTAATGAGATCGGAAACGATCGGAGAGACTTCCATTAATGTAGTAAAATGACTACTCCGTTTTTTTTCCTTCCTTCGCCATGTCTCTGGAATTTTTTCACACGATCGTGACTCTCGTTCTTTAATTTTCGAATTCTTATCGACCATTCTTGTTACTACAAAGGAATAAGCGAGAGGATTTTCATTTCGCGTTGAAACATCGCACTTATAATTATATATTGAAAAAATTCAAACGAGCACGAAGTATTTTTATTCGCATGGAAAATTTAATTAGACTGCGAACAAAAATTGTCAATGGTAAATTACGATGATAAGAAGAAATAAAAAAATTATTATATAGTTAGTAAAAAATTTGAAACATAAGAAAAAAATAAAAGTATATATTTTCTGTTCCAAAAAATATGATATTCTAATGATAATTTTTAAAAAATTGAAATAAAATGGATTAAAAATCATAAAATATAGATTTTAAAATGTTATGTCGTATGATAGATTTATTGTTTTTAAATATTTGACAATATGAAATATAGAAAGATTTTTTTAAGCGTGCTCTTCACTTCAATTAGAGAATGCTAAAATAAAAGATTTTTAAGCATTAAGGATTATCGCGATTATTTATTCATTATTTTATTAACACTTTTTATTATAGTTGTCTTTATAACTAAGGCTAATGTCGTATTATTTTTCGATAATAGTTTTTACGACAAACTTGCTACTTTTTGGTCCTAATTAAGATTCCAAAATGTTTAATCAATGTAATCAATCGTTTTTCCAAAGGCATACTTTTATACAAAAATTAGCTTTAATACCAGATTTTTCAATCGCTGATATTTTCATTAAAAAGCCAATGAGGGTTTTTTTTTGCGCGAGAATCTTTCCAATCCTTTCATCCCAGAAAAAATACTTTTTTCTTTTAAATTAAATTCTTGATAGACATTTTTTCATGCACTCAAAAATTTATATTGAAATACTTCTGAATATTCGACGTATTCGTAAAATTTCATAAATTAGAAATAATTGGAAGGTGAATGAAACTGGTATGCTTTGTCAATTTTGTTTCCATAAACTATTCTTCGTAATTAGAAGTATGTTGGGGTGATAACATAGTAATTAGTAACTAATTTATATTAATACATCAGCTTCAAGTTCTTATTGGAATGAACGCGAAAATGATTTTAAAACAGAAATTCCATACTATCGATTTTTCAATTTGAAGCTGGAGTGGTTTCGACTTGCAGAATATTACATTCTATATAGCTCCGAAGTTTATAATCGAATTATGCAATGTATGATTAAGTCACGAATTATTGAATTATTAAAAGCAGTGGAATTTAACACATTATTAACTGCTGCATGGATATTATTTAAATTTTTCAGAGATTTTAACCATTTTTCATATTTTTATTGCATTCGATTAATTTTTTTGCAGAATATCTCCAATAAAAAATAACAGATTAGAAATTTGTTGTATTGAATGAAGTCGTTTTTTGTACGATCTACAATTATGATGATTCACTCCGGTTAAAGTAGCACTACGGAAAAACCATAAATTGAGTAATCGAGCTTAAATTTGATTTACTTTCAATTTGTATGTCTATACATCTCTCTATAAAATTTCAAAACGATTCACACACACGTTTACGAGATATTTATTGGCGAAAATTACAATTTTCTGTACCTTCTGAACCTGATTCTTGTGCCATTCGCTTAGTTTTGCAAAAAACTTTAAACATCATCCCTGATAAAGTTGATTTCGTCAAGGAAAAGGAAAGATACTGGAAATTGATGTTTTCATGGGTCTACGAAACCCAGTGTGACCCTCACAGAAACTCTCAATATTTTTAGAATTTTTTTTGGATTTTAAGAGTCTATTTGATCGAAAATTTGCTGTAGATGACAAAAATGATAACTATTTGCAGCACAACCCCAAAATTCCATATTAAACAATCCAAAAAACTGGATTTTTATTCAGTTTTTTAAATTATTACTGCGAGGACCACTATAACCTGCTAGTTTAGAATAGAACTCTGAAAAAACAAAATTATTCGGGCAATTAGAAGGTATAATGAGAGAAAAATATGATCTCGTGCATCTGCAAAAACGATTCTATAAACTCTGCGCACCATTTGCAGAGCAATCGTTTATTCAATTTTAAAAAACAATAAACTGCTATTGGGGAAAATCTGGGTGGTGGCAATTTTCTTTTGCCCCCACAGCAACTCGATATGAGTGGCTATGCTTTATTAATTAACATCCCGCTGTGATTAGAAGCGAATGATTGCATCCCATTAACAATTAATATACTCTGCTTTCCAGGAATATTCATGAACTCATTAAAACTTCGAGTTACTCAAAACCACGAAACACTCACAGATGAATGAACAATTAATCTTTCCATTAAACGGTATCCTATATCTGACAAAAATAAAATTTTATCGAAATTGTATGCCTCGAAAGTTCTTCTAAAAAATATTTTTATATACCAATCTGTAGTTAAGATGAAGAAAAAGTATAGTTCGATCATAAACGTAAATCCAACTATAATAATTTTTTTTTTTCGAAACAAACACTTGACTAATCTTTGTTTATGAAATTTTATTAATATCGACTATTCAATTTTTTTAAAATCAAAATTATTAGAAATTAGGTTTTTTTCATAGGTTATACACACAGGCTTATAGAGTGTTGCTCGAAAGTTTAATTATTACAAAATTACAACGAATTTATTTAACTTTTATTTTCTAAATTCATTTATTTATTCATTTATTTATTTTCTAAATATCATCATTTATGAATTTGACATTATAGAGAAGTAATTACGAAAAAGGCATAAAATGCTTTCTTAATAAAAATAATATTCTGTGTATATTTTATTCAATAAAATAACTCACTTGATTATATACAAAGAACTGATCGATAAGTACCTTAATTGGGGAATTTTTTAGTGAAAAAAGAAAAAAAGTTAAAGGCTCATCGAGAAAAATACCCGATCTCCTTCATATTTCACGAGAATCGTGGCATTTATTCTGTTATTCCTTTTATTGATGCGCGAAGGAGCGCACAGCAGTTCAATAAGCGATCAACAAAAATCTTCGCTAAGCTCGTGAAGTATTTCAATCAATGATCTTCCAACGAGGATTTTCGTCTCCGTTCCTTCTTTTTTTTCTTTCTTCTTCTCTCTCTCTTCCTTCCATTTCGCCCTTTCGAACTTCGCAGAGATAACTGATTGCTCGCATTTTCCAACGTCTAGATTTCATGGTGAGCTTCTAAGACCACAGAATAAACGAGAGCATTCCGGTGCTCGTGCACATGTTGCCGGGGCACGAACATTTATACAGATCCATCGAGAGCTCCAATTCCATATGCATGGGCCATTTCATGCTGAATGACTCGTGTCCATTTTACCCAATACCAAATTATATCATTTTTTAAATCTATTTTTTTAAACAAATTTTTAGGATAAAATTGAATTTGAAAATAATAATAAATTTTTAAAATTCATCGAATGTTTTTCTTGTTGGCTTTGCTTTTTATTTTCTCGTTATGCGGGATGTATGGAAATAAAAATTTAAGAATTGTACTCTTTTTTTCTATTTATTTAAGAGCTCAATGTCTCGTGTCCATTACCCAACACCAAATTATATCATTTATTAAATCTATTTTTTAAACAAATTTTTAGGATAAAGTTGAATTTGAAAACAATAATAAATTTTTGAAATTCATCGAATGTTTTTCTTGTTGGCTTTGCTTTTTATTTTCTGTTTATGCTGGATATAGAAATAAAAAATTAAGAATTGGATTCTTTTTTTTCTATACATGTATTTAAAAGATTAATGTCTCGTGTCCATTACCCAACACCAAATTATATCACTTTTTTAAACAAATTTTTAAGATAAAGTTGAATTTGAAAACAATAATAAATTTTTGAAATTCATCGAATGTTTTTCTTGTTGGCTTTGTTTTTCATTTCCTCGTTACGCTGGATATAGAAATAAAAATTTAAGAATTGTATACTTTTTTCTTTATATTTAAAAGCTTGTATTTTTAATAATTGTAAAAAAACATTCTTGTATACGATTTTTTCGATAAATAATTGTTCCCACCGACAGTAGGGGCGTCGATTATTTATTATTTTTTAAATGATATTATTGACAAGATGTTATTGAATAGGCATATAGAAAAAAAATGGAACTTTTTTGGTAATGTTATTAAATTTTTGACAGGAGAGAAAAATAGATTCTCCCTGGCAATTTCTTTATGGCTTGAATAATGCATAAAAGTATACACTGGAAAATAGTTCTAGGGAAATTTTGGTAAAATACTTGTCGATGAAAATATTCAAGTTCGAGACAGAATGAAGCGAGCGATGAAGAGAAAAAGTGTTTGGAGCTGGCGGTGGTTTCGCACTCCCAATAGCTTTTCACGGAAAATCTCGTCCAGCGGACGTTGATCGATGTCGTTCATAGAAACTCTCCATGTATTATTATAACTGTATTTGGCCAGTAGCTCCAGTACACGATGTATCAGCCCGGCAAAGCGAGAGTGATTCGCTCTGTCACGTGTAAACGGAAGGAAGCTGTTCGTTGCAGCTGATGTAAAATCTGTATAAACGTCACAGGGCCTCATCTTTCAACCCTTTAAAATGAAACAATCGCGAATCGAACAAGAGAAAGAAAAAGAGACAATAATAAATAATCTATTCGTTGACATTTTTGTTTTCCAAATTTTATCAGCTTCTAAATGAGTTTTACTCTAGAGCTTGGTGAAGTCTTTTTCAACTTCGGTGGTATATAATTATAATTCGCGTTTTACAATAGAATTTTCAGTATCTTTTATTAAGGTAGTTCTATAGTTTTATTGTTTATTTAGGATTTTGTTTAAAATTGGTGCAGTCATCCTGTGATATGTTACGTATATGCGTACCAAATTTTAAGAGGTTTCACCATGTACAAATTGTGATATTTATTGTTGAAAATTCAAATTTTCAGTGCTCTCCCATAAGAGCATGTGTGTTAAATATTGCCATTTTCGATTCTAAATATCTTCAATTCTAGATGGTGAACCGTCTTAAAATTTAGCATAGCTCTTTATTGTACTTCAAAGAAGCTTTCTCAAGTTTAAAAAAAATCCTAAGATTATGATTTTTCAAATTTTCATAAACGAGCGAAAACACGGCCGCTGCGCGGCTGATTTTTTGACGTGTTCGAATTGATATTTTGCTGTTCTTCTAGGCGCACACTTTAAAAAACTTCGCATAATGCGCTCTTTTCTGATTAATTTATTAGAGGTTTCATCTCTATGTAAGACACATCCGCACCGACATTTTTAAAAAAGTATTTTGAAACGATATTATTAATTAGAAACAGTAAACTATTCACTTTTCGTATTATTGAAAATTACACTGGAACTGACACTCAGTTGAACTTGTCAAATTGCAACGAAATGTTTTTCGGCAACGAACTTGTAAAACCCGACACGTCTTACCCCGACACTTTATACCGGGCTAATGATTCCAAATTGAGTCGAAAATCCGAAACAATTAAGACCTTAATCGATTTCTCACTCGACCTCGACCGATCACCATGGAAACACTAATGACCGAGGAATTAACGAAAATTTGAAATTTTTTTTCCTCATCGTTACGCTCGACGAATTTTCTCTCTTTTTTTTTAATGTTTACGATCCCCAAACTATTTAGGTATATTTGTCCAGGTATATTTGATATCCAACCTGATTTTTCGAGAATCGAAAATAGGAAAATCTCAAAATTTCAAATGGCGATATCTTTTCGTATCCTCGACGATATCGAATTCATAATTCCTGATAATTTTTGCAAGACGAAGTGAATGTTTAATATAGGATGATATTTTATCGCAAAATTTTCTGTGGATAAAAAAAGTTATTTATTCGAGGCGGGATTCAAGAATTCATATTAAAAAATTGAAAAAACTGACTTTTCCATCAGTTTCTTCAATTTTTCAATATGAATTCTTGGATTTCACCCCGAATAATTATTATTTTCGGCATCTACGGGAAATTTGCATAGGCTCTTAAAATCGAAAAAAAATTTCAAGAATTTTGGTCAGTCACTCTAGGTCTCGTGGACCTATGAAAATTTCATTTAGCGATATCTCTTCTTTCTCTTGACCAAATGAACTTAACTAAGGGTGATTCTTAAAGTTTTTTGCAAAACGAAGGGGATGCCTCAGGAATTATGTTAATTCATCAATTATTTAAAAAGTTATTACGCTTCGAATATTTTCGAAAAAATCGACAGGGGTATATACCCCTTAAATGGCCGTTTTTTTCCTTTTTAACAGTTTTAAATCAATATTTTGCTGTGTTCTTCTAGGTTCTATTTTATATAACTTTGCATTAATACGTTCTATTCCGATTAATCGATTAGAGGCCTCATGTCTTTTATAATATAGATATGTAACAGTACAGATAACCTTGGATGAGCTTGAATTTTGAGTATGTTGTTCTTGGAACAATTTGCAACAACTTTTTTTTAATTGACTTACGCTGAAAAACCATATTGAGGTAAAAACTTTTGATTTGACTGTACCAAGAAACCTACCTTAAGGTACCAAGAAAACTATCTGCAAAATTTGATGAAATATGAGAGCCTAAAGTGATCGTCCAAAAAAGAAGTTCCATTTTTGAGATACAAGTACCGACTAAAAATGGACCTAGTATAAAAGGCTAGAAATAAATTTTGTTAAGTTTAAGAATAAAATTCCAGAGATCTGGAACCAGCAATTGTCAGACTACACTTTATATGCTTCCTGTGATCCATTTTTTTATGTCAATGAGAAAAATTTAAAAAATCAAAATATTGCACTCCAGTGCTGAAGGATACTTTTCACCCTCGTTAGTTTCGAATTTTAATAGAAATAATAGCAAAACCGTGTAGTTTCTTAGAAAATAAAAATAAAAACGATATAGTACAGCAATAAACAGAATAAATTCAACATAAACACGTGGAAATTTTTTATAAAATAACCTTTACTGAAAATAAAATATTTTTCTCTAGAGTGTTTAATATTATTGTTTTTTATCGTAAAAATATTGAGAGCCGAATATTTCTAAAAAAAAGACACAAAATCTTAGCGACTTTTACGAATTTAGTTTGAATATATAAAGAGGGTGTATTTTTTGGCAAATGCTTTGCTTCTCGAGCGTATACCGTTCTCGAAGCTCGAGATCGATGGCTCATCGTCATCACGTCGGGATGAATAGTCGCTGAGTCCCGACTTAAAAGCATCTAAAGGATTTTCTTCAGGTCATGGCAAAGGTTAACGTTTCCTCGGAGATAGGAAGCTTCGGTAACTCGAGCCGAGGATTTAAGCTCCCTTTGGCCTTTCTCATCCTTCCAAAGGCCAGCACCACATAAACTCCTTTTGTTCACGCTCTTTCTCATTCTCCCGCTTTCTCCACTATATCCACTGCCATTTTCTTCTCTTCCTCTGTCACTTTTGATATCATCCGACTTTCCCCCGGCCTGTGACCTTATATCCATTCAACACACGATGCTTATAATCGTTTATAAAGTTAGAGATCATTACCCTCCCACTTTGTTCATACCCAATAAAGTGTCTCTCACATTACCAAGAAAAAGCTCAAATTGCACATTTTTGCACAAAAAAAAGAGAGAGAATATTTACAAATGAGCATCAATTCCATATATGAGTTCAATGATGATTTTCACGATGACCCTTTCGATTTTTTAAAAATTTTTTAATATGTTTGTTGTAGATGCAAAATAAATTGCAAAATAATGCCAATTTTTAGACTTCTATCTTAACGCATACCGAAGTTTCGTAAAATTCTTTCAATATTTGTAGCTTCTATACAATAATGAAGATATCGTAACTCAATAGAAGGTTATTTTTTTTTCGTTTTTCACGTACTTTTTGGAACAAAAATTGAGAATTGAGAAAAACATTTTTTTTAGTGTCTATTTGGCCATTTTTTATTTCATAAAATTTTTTATTTTTGATTTTGATTGATTTTTTTTAATTCATAAAATTCTATATTGAAGAACAAAAATTTTTGAGTCCAGACCGAAGATGGGATTCGAATAACTTCGTATAAAAAAAAGAAATGTTTTTTTTTGTAATTTTGATCTTCTTTTCGCTCTGTGACTGTGGAAATATTTTTTTTTGATTCGAATTTATAAGCTTTATATATAAAATAAAAAATTTCAATTTTATTTTGTAATTTTGATCTTTTTTTACTCTATGACTATCGAGATTTTTTTTAAAATATGAAGTTATTTGAATCCCATCTCTAGTCTGGGCTCAAAAATTTTTTTTTTACGTAGAATGTTGTGAATTTGAAACAAAATCGAAGGGGTCCCGTTGAAAGAAAATTCAATTTTCAAAAAAAATTTTTCACAGTTTTCAATTTTTTCTCAAAAAGTACTTTAAATAACAAAAAAAGGTCCTCTATTGACAATGAGACAATATTTTAACTATTGTAGAAGCTATGAATAGTTTAAGAAATTTACAAAAATTCTGTATGCGTCTAGATAGAGGGCTAAAAATTGGCATGGATACTTTATTTAGTATATACAATAACATAATAAAAAATTTTTAAAAATCGAAGAGGTCATCCTATAAAATCATCGTTGAATTGAGGTGGCATTGCTCATATTATATTCGAAAAATAACAGACACATATATGTATACCTTTTTCAACCTTTGCCAACTAATATTTTCTTTTCATTTAATTCATACTATGTATTAGTGATTCCAGGTGAATTGTACTACGTGATCCCTTTGATTAAAATTTTTTTAAATATAGTATTATTATAGATGCAAAATGAAGTATCCATGTCGATTTTTAGCTCTCTATCTTAAAATATTCATAACTTCTACAATAATTAAAATATCGCAACTTGATAGGTGACCATTTTTTTTCAAAAAGAACATTAAAAAACAAAAAAATTGATCTTCTATTAAATTTCAATATCTTAATTTTCGTAGAATCCATGCATATTTTAAGAACATTAAAAAACTTCGAGAGCATGAATACTTCATTTTGCATCTATAATAACATATCGAGAGAAAAAAATTGAAGAGAGTCACCGAAAAACCGTCATTGACCTGGAATAACTCATGTACACTTGATTTTCTTTACTTATTATTTTAATTTCTAATTTCGTATTCTTCAAACGCCTGATATTTTTTTCCTCTTAAAAAAGTAATTAACGTCACAAAAGAGAATGGTTTATTGTTCGGCGAATCTTTGAGATTGTTGAGAGAAAAATGGCGAGGAGAAAGAAAGAGAGAGAGAGAGAGAGAAAGAGGAAAAGGACGAGAAAAAAGGGGTAGAAGTGAGTTCAGAAATTGGAACAAGGCAGAGGGAGGGTAGGAGGGCTGCGTTAGCTTCCCACGGGAAATGTTCTTCACCCTGGGTCGACGTTCCATTCGTCCTGGAAATTCCTTGCCAGCTATACGAGAGACTGCAAAATCTTGGGCAAGATGTGTGTAAGGCAAGCCTGTCCCATCGCGAAGATATCACGAGCGCAGACAAGCTCGCCGAGGCGTTGGATGGGATTCAATTATTAAATCACTCCCCCGTCAGAGGGAGCCTGTCGGAGAGAAATTGTTGGCAACGCGAGTGACACCCTTTAACGAGGCGAAAAAAGGTAAGGATAACAGACGAATATGTCAAGTACGGATTTTTAAAAAATAAATCCCCATTGTTGCACCTTTTTTTTCTTTTACTTCCACGAATCCCCTTTGACAAGGCTTGATGTAATTAAACGAAAAACAATATAGAGCTTGACGCACCTGCTCATTCAACAATGAATTTTTGAACAAAAGAGTTAATATAGGAATGAAAATTGCATATTCTCCATTCCTTTGTTTTTTCAAGAGACCCTTTCCTGGTACGAAGAAAAAAAATTAATGACCATGTTTGATAACAATAAAATCCAATCGTGTACGGGCACGTTTAATTAATTTTTCAAAATTAAGAAATGCTGTACAGTAAATAATTTTTTTTTTAATTCAACCTTCAATATACTTCAATGCTCTTCAATTAAAAATTAAATGGTTTATTCATTCAATATGTAATATGGAAAATATTTTACGCTTAGGAAAAATTTACTTCGGTAAAAACCTCACATGAAAATGACAACAATTTGAGACAAAGTTTCATTAAAAGGTATTTATAGTTTGGTAGCAAAAACTGTTTTCATAAGAAAGTCTTGAAAAAAATTTTGCAGTAAAATGAAGCAAATTGAGTAGAAAAAAGAGTCAAGTAGTTGCATACCATTTTTGTTTGTAAAATATTTTAAGCCCAATAATTTCTGTACCTCATCACATATTAAGCGTTTATACATCCACATGAACAAAGAAAACAAGAAAATGGGTTTAGAAAAAATATCAAACAATGAATAATATTAGAGTATTTTCCACAGAAATTCGTTTTTAAAATAACAGATCCGTTATTCCGTTTTGGAAAAAGTAGGTGTAAAATTTGCATGCAATTATCTTAAACGCTTGTTTTTAAATTATTTTTATACATATTTTTTTGTGATGTCTAAAGTGTGTTAAAAAAAATACATCAATTTTAACTCAAAATGATTTAAAAAGTAAACGATAAAATGGCAATACAACTAGAGTACATTAGCTGTACTCGTCACTTCTCTATTCAAAACTATATTTTAAGCTAAATGTGGCTTTTTAAAACTCCAGAGAAGTTTTTTTTTGAGTAAATTTATTCCAAAAAAGTCAATTTTTTAATAGCAGCCAAACTCAAGATGAAATACGAAAAAAGTCATGAGTAGAGAAGTGAAGAGTAGAGCTATAACTTACTGCCCTTTTTGCAATCGATTTGATTTATTTTTCTACAAAACATAGCATGTGTTCTATATTTTTCAAACAAATAAACAATTTTTGCTATTGAACATTCTTATATTAAACGACATTTATTAGGTTCATTTGGCTAATTTGAGAATTATTGCTAGGGAGACTGACATCGAATTTTATTGAATTTGAAGTGAGTAAAGGTTACAAAAGTGGGTGAAAATAAAATGAAAAATAAAGCGAAAATAAAATGATGATGTCGATGGAGCAGCAAGGACAATGGTCAGTTTTATCACTTATGTACAAGGGAACGTTGTACGTGGAACGTCTTCATGCAAGGGTGGTTATAGGCAGTGGCAAAAGGGGATGAACGTAGATGAGTTCCAACGTTTTGTTCATTTCGGGCGGATGACGCCTCGCTGCTGGCTTCCCTATCCGTTCGTTCTCACGCGTAAACTCGAATATAGCCACATATTACACGCATTTGTCGTCCCTCTCGAGATACGTGAATTATCGGCGTTGCTACCTTCAACCGTAAGATCCCATTAATACCGCTCATCCACTATGGGATATTAGTATTTACACCCCTCTGTCCTTTGGACACCGAACTACGACGACGGGAGGATTCGTCGAAAATATAATTACACGTAACACTTCAGAAATCCTCATTTTTCATATACTCCCCTATATCATTTTGCAAATAAAATTCATTCTTTGTTTCATTTAAGGGGTTTCGATAGTTATAACGATATAATTAAAATTCGTTCAAATTTGGAGAGGATATTCTTTCATATGAAATGCGTAAAGACGAATTTTTTTTCGAATTTTCGTCTAATTATTTTCCGAACAATTGTATAGGTATACTTTCCGTGTATTAGAATGTAACTTCAACACTTGATTACTCGAAAACAATGTAGATGATTTTTTTTGAATTTATTTAAATTTGTTTAGTGGCAAAGAACGTTCTTTCAAATTTTCATCGTGTTCTTAATTAATTTCGATTCCTTTTAAAATGTAAAACTTCATTTGTTTTCGCCAAGGCTATCGAAACCCCTTAAGGTAGTAACATAGTTTTATCGATTATTTAGAATTTTGTTGAAAATTGGTACAGTTATTCTTTGATATGTTACGCATGTGCGTACCAAATTTTAAGAGGCTTCACCACGTAGAAAATGAGATATTTATTGTTAAAAATAATCCCAATTTTCAGTACTCTCCCATAAGAGCCCCTGTTAAATATTACTATTTTCAATCTTATATATCTTGAAATCTATAGATGGTGAACCTTCTTAAAATTTACCGTAGCTCTTTATTGTATTTCAAAGAAGCTTCCTCAAGTTAAAAAAATCCTAAGATTATGATTTTCAAAATTTACATATCTGTTTCAGCTTTAATTACCAGTATTTTTTAATTCAATGACATATATTCATTTTGATGCAATAAGGGAACAATAAATGAAAACATTAAATTAATTATGATTTAAAATGAATAGTAAAAATATATAGCAGTCAACATCTAAAATTATCAAGTCCATATATTTATAAAGACCGTATATGTATTTATGAAGAATGATTGCAATAAATAATCCTATAATTCTTTTAAAAATAATGGATAATTCAAATAACATGAAAGTAAAAGATTTTTAATCTCTGTAACTACAAAACTAATCACACATTCCATGATTCTATAGCTTATTGAAAGAATGTGTAATTTCTTTTCTCGCAATTTAATATACATTCAATTGGTCAGAGAAAATATAATTTAACTGATAAAAATTACATACAGTTTTATTTGTATCATTCCAATTATTAAAATATATTTTCGAATTTTATTGTCAGAAAGTAGAAGAAAAATGAGTTTGGAGACCGCAAGGAATTAGTTGGCCTCTGATCGTTGACAATGCAGAATGGATAAATCTGGTGGGATGTCGAGATTTCAGCGTGATCAGTGAAGAGAGGGAATCTTCTTGGAAAGAAGTCAGGCAGAGAGGATAAGGGTATAAGAGAGGCTCTTCTTGGGTAGAAATAAGAGGAGAGCAGAGAAAAGAAAAAAAAGGAGGAGGAATACACTGACTGTCTGACGTCTGATAAATCGAACGCCGCTTCGATAAAATGGAAGGTGTAGCCAAGAAAAGGAAGACGGACATTCACACAGGATAACACTTTCAATTGAGCCTCGGAAGGAAACGCGACCGCACCAAAACGAAAAAATAGCATTCCCATTTTTTATTCTTCTCCCTCGAGGCGATAAGACTTTCAATAAGATTTCAATTATTCTCCAGAACTTTCATTTAAGCCTTCTCAACGCACACCTATGTATGCACTCTGTTAATATTTCATTTCTCTTTTTCTTCAACTTTTGGAAGTATTTTGAAAAAGTGGCTTCCAAAAGAATTGGGCAAGTAGAGATGAGCAAAAAAAAATGCTCAGATATGAAGAAGAAGAAGACACGAAATGATAAATCAGAAGAGCTTGGAAATCTCGAGACCACGAAACAGAGAGAGCCCACGAGATTATGAAAGTTTCCAGACTAATTGTAAAACTTTCAGGGTGATATACAAAATTGCGGAGAATGAGGCAGTCGCTCCGTTGTGCTGCCGTAATGACGGACTGTAAGACCAGGCATATACCCAGAGCTCGATACTATTCTCAGAAATAAACATTTTTAAATGCTTAATTATTTTCATCAATGGTGTGCGACAAAACATCAAAAACCATTCAAACATTTTTTTGTAAGGTCTTTTGGAAAAGTGTCGAGCTGTGCTAAGACTCTTATACAATTGGAATTTTTTTAATGAGCAGAGATTAAAAAACATAGTAACCATAAGAAGATCATGATATGGAATCATTATGTAGTGATGGATGGTAAATACATGTGAAATTTGTGACTGGACTGTAAAAAAACCAATATAAAAAAATGCAATTTTGTTGAAGGAAAATGCAATTTTGAGGCTGCACATAATGAAAATATGGTAAATGTGAAAATTTGTGGTAGAAATAAACATTTTTAAATGCTTATTATAATCAATGGTACGACAAAACATCAAAAACAATTCAAAAATTTTTTTGTAAGATCTTTGGGAAATTGTCGAGTTGTGCTAAGACTCTTACAATTGGGATCTGTAAAATGAGCAGAGCTTAAAAAACATGGCGACCATAAATGGATCATGATATGTAGTCGTATGTAGTAATGGATGGTAAATTCATGTGGAATTTGTGACTGGGCTGACACCAATCTTATAGAATGCAATTTTGTTGAAGGAAAATGCAATTTTGAGGCTGCACATATATGAAAATGTGTTTATATAAATTAGTGGAGTCATGAAAGTGACGTTGACAGTCCTGTCAGTTTCAACCCTTCAACTGCTTGTCTGATCTATTCTTTCAATCTCTCACATTGTACTTTACGTTTATTTGCTTTTTGGGACGAGTAAACATCACTGATTCCATTTTTACTAATAATCGAATAACTGTTTATTATAAATATCGCATAATCCGTATAATTACTATTAAAGATTTTGTTCTAAGCATAGTTCGTTTTTTTTGCCATCAGATGTCATATCGCCATTCGACAGATCCCAATACCAGATATAAAATATAGCTTTTGAATATTGACTCCCCAATGTGAATAGACTTCATAAAAATTTGACATTTGAGAATCTCCAACTGTTATGTAGTCTTTTGATATTCACTGTATAGAAATTTATATAATTCTAAATCTTTTTAAATTATAGTTTCTATTTTTGAAACTTTTTATAGTATTTCCATAAGAATAAGTTAAAAAATATGAAAAATTGAGTAGTAAAAGGAATCATTAATGTGTCATGACATTTTGCCTCATTTGGCGTTCGCCAATTTATTCGGCAAAGAAGAAAGAGCGAGGAATAAAAAGCGAAGTACAAAAAAGCTTGCGGAGTTGCTGAAGCTGCAATAGCTATTACGGACGAGAGCAAGCGACAAAGAGTTTCCCTCCCGTTCTTTGCCCAGCAGGTGAAATTCTCGTTTTGCTACGTCTCCTTTTGTGCTTCGTCTCTACAGAAAAACTTCCCGAATCTCTCTCTCTCTCTCTCTCTCGCCATGTCTCTGCCATTTTTTTTCCTTTTTCTTTCTTTTCTCTTCGCATATTTTTCCGTCCTCCGGACGATTAAAATTTTCTAAAACTTGGTTCAACTTCTTCTGATCGTAATTTTATAAAAAAAAATTGAAATGGAAATAAGAGAAGAAAGGAGAGAGAGAGAGAGAGAAAGAAACAAAGAAAATGTCATCACCGTTTCTCTTGACTTTTCCGTGCTTTTCGGTTAATTGCGCCATTTGTGTTTCAAGTACATTTCATAACCTCTTGAACGATTTCACTTTACTTTTTTGTCCATATTCTGTTTATTTCACGCGTATTGTCATTCAAGCGTGCTTTTTAAAAAACCACAAAATAGATTTACTTTTTATTTAAAATAATTGTCATTAAGACAATTTACCTAAAATTTCATTTCTCTGTATAAGAATAATAAAAATGACAAAAATGAAAAATATGTATTTGAATCTAATTGAATAAACATTTCGTTTGTTTCAATTATTTCAATATACAAATGGCAGAAACAAAAAATTAATTTCTTTCTCTTATAACTTTATATCGAAAACAATATTTTTCAAGCAATTTCGAATCAGTATAATTGTGCCCGAATAAAAATAATGCTCAACGTACTTCTCTCGATTTTGTTTGAAATAGAAATTGCATGAACCAATTTGCAATGTTTTTACAAGCAAATGGAACGGAAATGGGTATAGGTATACTATTTCCGTCATGTTCAGAAGTTCGATATTTGCGATCACGTTTGTGCCCCTGGCGTATAGAAGTAAGAGAGCTGCAGGCCAGTTGGAGAAAGATCCTGTTTGTCTTTGGAAAGGTGGCGTGTGCAGTGATCTGCTTTTGGCAGAATGCATTTCTGCCCGTATTATGAGGGAATATGGGGGAAGGGGGGGGAGGAAGAGAGGAAGGAAGAAAGGCCTGTTCACGAAATGTGCGGTGAATGCCATGCTCTGCTGACGTGTTTCCTCTCGAAACTATATCTTCCATTGTCGGCCAATTTTATGCATCTGCACCAGGAATTTCGTCTTCAATCGCGTGAATTGAGAAAAAAAAGTTTATTTTAATCAACTAAATTTTGTTTGACTCAAAGCAAAGTGATGGACACGGGTGACGAAACGCAAGTTCAGTTGATACAAAAAAATCAAATTTAGTTGGCGAAAAAATATATATTTTTTTAGCGAAAAACACAAAATAATTTATTACTCAGCTATGCTACGGATTTTCGCCATTTTTTATAGCACTGCATTCTTCCTGAGTGCTTCCGGTATCTACGGTGCCGGAAAAAATTTTTTGGTTGTGTTGGGATTTAAACGTATACCTAGACGTACAGAAAAAATGGGGTTTGCACCCATTTTCACATAGAGATAAATCCTATGTTAATATTGGAGTAAATCCTATGTTAATATTGAAATAATTCCTATGCGAAAATAGGAACCTTCATTTTCTAAAGCGAGCACTCTACCGATTATTACCCAACTGTGCGATCTGCCAATTTTTTAGCAAAAATGTGATCTTGAAGTTTCACACTTAATTTTGTTATAATGCAAATATTATTTTTTATTTTTTTTTAGCTACTGCAAGTAAAATATATTAATTAATTGGCAAATAATTTGTAATTTATTCATATTATCAAGAAATGCAATTTGTGAATTTTTCAAACAATTTCAGTGTTTTGTTAAAGAGATATTTGTCAAGTCCAACAGATATCGTTCAAATACAGTATAATTTATCAAGAAATAATTATTAAATTGAATTAAATCCACAATATACTTTGAAGGAACTAAATATTCAGTTGAAAGACATAAATTGAATTATTTGTTTGAATTATTCTATTCCAATGTACATCAAGTTGATCGCCTCATGAATTATTTAATTCAAAAATTTCACTGAATTCATTCAACAGGCATTTTCTTCGATGCCACTAACTTTACTGAACTAAATATTTGTTTCATACAAATATATAGGATATCTATACTGAAGATAATAATTAATTATTTTGACAATCGTAGTATTTAATCAACTAATTACGGGTCAACTAAATATATTTAGTTGATTCAAACTAATTTTATTCTCAGTGTGCTTAATTCTAACTTGCTCCCTCGGCTCACAATTTTCACCCTCGTTTATATATGTATATCGATTCTTCGAAAGTTTCGCGAACTGACCTGAATCGTAACTTGAAAATTCATAGTACAGAATTTTTCTAATTGTCAGAGTAAGAAATTTTATGACGCAATAACAAGTGTTGTTTTCCCGAATTCTTACAGTAATAATAGTCGTAAAATGATTAACGTTTTTGCAGTAAAACCTTACATTGGAAAAGTCCATCACTATTTTGAACTTTGTAAAGAAAAATACATTCATATGATATTTTTCATGACTTGGTATTCTTATTTTATTTTTGAAAAAAGTTTTTTGGCATGATTTTTTTTGTCATTGAGAAATTACTCCAATAACCTCGCTCTCTCAGTTTGGTAAAAATATTTTGTAAAAAAAAAATTGAAAATTAAATAAAGCATTGAAGAAGATCTAAAGAAATTCCACGTGACACCCTTTTGAGGGTTATTCATCATGATGTCAATAATAATGAAGTCAATGATAGCTTTTATTTTATAAATTGAAATTTTACTAATTTTCTCGTATTTTTCGTATAAGACAAAGGAATTTGTGATACATTCGAGACCGGAAGTTAGCCAAGGCGAGGAAAATGTTAAACCGTCTGGAGGGTTGGACGCGCGTGGAAAAGCTCGAATGGGCCGCAAAATAAGGCGAGCTCAGTACCTTTACGCGAGTAACTAACGTCGTAACGACTCCGCTGAGACTTCCGGTATAATTACGCAGTTCGACGCGGCCACGAGCTCACGTTTTTCTTACTTCATCCCTTTCTCGCATCACGAGCACCGGAGGAAGAAAGCGAGGAAATAAAAGAATTACGATCCAGATAGGATCGTTGCGATGCATGAAAATTTCGATTTTTCACCCGATACGTCACGTGAGTCTTATTTTCTTTCTTCTATCACGATTTTTTACCCTTTTTGCATTAACTTTGTAAATTTACATTCTTTTCATTTTATTCGCTTTTTTATGAATCTAAAAAATTTATTTTTTATTTATTTTTATATAATTGTCAAATAATCGTGAAATTATAATTTTTTACCATTTTTGCACCAACTTTGTAAACTTACATTCTTTTCATTTTATTCGCTTTTTTATGAATCTACAAATTTTCTTTTTTATTTATTTTTAAATAATTGTCAAACTTTGTAAACTTACATTTTTTTTCATTTTATTCGCTTTTTTATGAATCTAAAAATTTTCTTTTTTATTTATTTTTAAATAATTGTCAAATAATCGTGAAATTATAATTTTTTACCCTTTTTGCACCAACTTTGTAAACTTACATTCTTTTCATTTTATTCGCTTTTTTATGAATCTAAAAATTTTCTTTTTTATTTATTTTTAAATAATTGTCAAATAATCGTGAAATTATAATTTTTTTCACCGAGAGGTCAATTTTAGAAAAGGAAAATAAATTCATAGCAAATGTAATGCGTAAATTTTATTACTTTATACCCATCAAGTAACCTGTACAAGTAAAATTAACTTGTACAGATTTAAGTTTCGCACTCGGAATTTTAGGACTTTTCGTATATCCTATTCAAATATACATTTTGTCCATTCCATTTTTTTTGCAAAATCATTTCAAGAAGCAATATAGTCGCCTTCAATAGAATATAAGGGAAAGGGGGTGTAGTTTATATATTCTAGTTTATATATATCCTATTTTAATATACATTGTCTATTTTTTCATGGAAATTTTTTTTTTATGTCATCGAAAAATTCAGATCTATTGTTTTACTTTTTTTGCAAAATCATTTCAAGAGGCAATATATAGACGCCTTCAACAGAATATAAGGGGAAGGGGGCGTAGTTTCAATTCAGGATGGATTAAATATGAAGAAGGTCTCTAATGAACTTGAGACAGCCCTTTCATTTCTCACCCCTATACGAGAAACCCTCGTGCGCAACTTCTCCATGGTCGAAAAGCCCTGGGGCAATGTAAAAATGACGGATTGATATCGAAAGAGCGATTTTTTTTCTCCCCCTTTTCGCCATTCGCTGAAATACAATGCGCACGATAAAAAACCGGTCTCGACAAACGGGAGGATGACGAGACTCGATCGTGACGAGCTTTTTTCCCCCGTAAGCCAAATCTCCCCTCTGTAATCGCACGATCTGATACGCGTGTAATGATCCATGCGCCAAATCTTCAAAAGATCCAAAATCACCTCCTGATGGGTCAAATTTGGCCATCGAATTTGGGCAGGGTCAAAATATCGTCAATTATTCGTCATCTCAGTAAAATGAAAAAAAGACGAGAATATTTGATACGAAAATTGATCATGTTTTATAATTATGATAATAATTTGGAAGATAATCATTTTTTGTACGAAGCAGTATAATTTTTGATTATAAATTCATATATTTTGCATGAAAAAATTCTAGGAAAATTTTTGCATCGTTATCACAGTACTATGATAACGTGATAATTTTTCATACAAATTTTTCTTGGTAAATTGTTCAACAAGGAGATATAAAAAAGGGTTTAGATGACTTATTCTGAATTCAAAAGACAAGTAATGATCAGCTTTGTTTTACAACGCAAATAGACTTTTCACAAATTTCTTCTTTCACCATATACAATATTATTCAGAGAAATACTAGTCGACATAATTGATTTTCGATACTGGGACCTCTCATTAAATATAACCGCGATTTAAATTATGGGCAATTATCTTGTCAGCGAGCAACTTCGCTATTCTCTCGTTAATATTCAACGAACTATAGCTATAAACATCATCAATTCGATCGAACATTCTCATCAGAGGCAGAGAAATAAATGTGATTCGTTATATTTTTAGATGGTGGGAAGGCGTGAAGTCGAACCTATCACAGATGTTGATGTAGATTAATTTATTAAAATTGCTATAAAGAGACTGACTTGGAAAAGTACGTCTAAAATAATGAACCCTTTTAGCGCAAGGAAATGTGGGCAGTGTGGTTATGCAATTTGTGAGTATGTATTGAGGTAGGAATCGCGTGACAGTCCATTCAAAAGTTTGGCTGTACGTGTTAACTAAATATAAAATAATTACTTGAATTTTTTCAAAATTTATACTGATCTTCTTTGACATCATTGTATATTAGCATGTTCGTAAAATTTAAAGAGGCTTCACCATGTGGTTATCAAGATATTTATTTCAAAAAATTGCCAATTGTAACATGGGCTCTTATGAGAGATCAAAAAATGTGATGACTTTCAACAATTAATATCTCGATTACTAGATGGTGAAGCTTCATAAAATTTGGCATACATTTCGACATGACCTCAAAAAAGATTTGTGCAAATTTTTAAGAAATTCTGTCTCAAACAGTTTTACGCGACTTATTCTACCTTAAGGTAGTACAACTTATTAGTACAATTTATTCTAAAATTGCACAGATCTTCGTTAGCATTGTATTAACGTGTTTGCAAAATTAAAAAAGGCTCAACCATGTAGTTATTTAGATATTCATTTAAAAAAATTGCTACTTTTAACATGGGCTCTTATGGGAGATTCGAAAAAGCAACGACTTTCAATGTATAATATCTCGATTCCTACATGGTGAAGCTTTGTAAAATTTGACACATGTTTTCATATGACATTAAAGAAGTCCTGTGCAAATTTTTAAGAAAATCTCAACACGGTCTTGCGGTTGTATTACCTTTATAAACGCGAAAACGCTTTCACATAGAGATGAAGGACGCCAAAGGGTGAAAGGTGAAAAAGGGGGCCAATTTCTCTGTCTCTCTCGCGACAGGGAGGGGGGAGAAATTGATAGAACTAAAATAAGGGTGGAGGGGGAAGGTGCATGAATTGATAAAGGCGGCATAGGGATGCGTTTGATGAGTGAAGGCCCTTTGCACGATGAGGAGGAGGAGGAGGAGGAGGAGGAGGAAGCGGTGAGCAGATTGACGTCTGGAGACGAGAATGAGAGCGCGTTCTCTTGATCATCTCGTGAGGGTGATCGATCGTGGTCAATTAGACGATCCTCGAGCGAGAAGCGGTTGACCAAGGGTTCAATGGATGCACACACCAATGGTGTAACGCAAGCTCTGACACACGCACACGTACGAGGAGAAATAGAAGAGGGGTTGAGGTTGGCGATGTGGGAGACTGATCACCGCAAAACGATTAGATTCCTCGTGCACTCGTACCCCCCCCCCCCACTTCCGGCCCCAGTCTCGTCGCCAGGGCGCTGGTCCTGTTCCCCTCCTTTCGCCGCTTTGGCAGCTCTCGCGCGCGTACCAGCGCCTAGTAATTCACGTCGAATTGCGGCCTCTCTGGAAAACCCCCCTGAGGCTTCTCACCGTAGCCGCAGCCCTCTCTCTCTTGTGTCCGATCCAACGCCCCCTATGGAAATGACGAAGACTGCTGGAGCGCTTTATACGTATACAATCAACGACTCTTTTTCTTCGCGCGTTCTATTCCACGAGACACGATAAAGGGGCAATGATTTGCGGTGGTTGTGTCACTGCTTGAACACCATTCGACCACCACCTTTCAAAGATACGTTCTCGAATTCGGTCCATGAAAAAATAACTGTGGTTTTGTGCTGACCATTCATTGTTGCAAGTTTAACTTCTCAAAAATGGAGTTAGCATGTCATTTATTAAAATGGCCAAGACTATTCTTCTGATCTATCAGAATCGCTACAGAACTATACATATGAGTTTCAACGCCCCCTATGGAAATGACGAAGTCTGCTGGAGCGCTTTATACAAATCAACGACTCTTTTTCTTCGCGCGTTTTATTCCACGAGACACGATAAAGGGGCAATGATTTGCGGTGGTTGTGTCACGGCTTGAACACCATTCGACCACCAACTTTCAAAGATACGTTCTCGAATTTGGTCCATGAAAAAATAACTGTGGTTTTGTGCTGACCATTCATTGTTGCGAGTTTAACTTCTCAAAAATGGAGTTAGCATGTCATTTATTAAAATGACCAAGACTATTCTTCTGATCTATCAGAATCTCTACAGAACTATATATATGAGTTTCAACGCCCCCTATGGAAATGACGAAGACTGCTGGAGCGCTTCATACAAATCAACGACTCTTTTTCTTCGCGCGTTTTATTCCACGAGACACGATAAAGGGGCAATTATTTGCGGTGGTTGTGTCACTGCTTGAACACTATTCGACCATCAACTTTCAAAGATACGTTCTCGAATTCGTCTAGGGCCATGAAAAAATAACTGTGGTTTTGTGCTGACCATTCATTGTTGCGAGTTTAA
>JAPYYW010002757.1:0-18876 GCA_030522545.1 Cremastinae sp. A BG-2022a
TATACAATATCGAAGAAGCTTTGTTTAGTTTTTTTCTTAAGTGAGTTTTTTTTTTGAATTTTGTTAATTACATAGCAAGCACACGTCACCTTGGATGACTTTGTATTTCGAGTATATTGTTCTTTAGCCAATTTGCAACGACTTTTCTTAATGAACTTTTACTCGTAATCCACTTTGTACATGAGAAAAACTGAGTCGAAAATTTGTCATTTTACTACCATTACCATATCACCTTAAGGGAATTCGATACACACATAACGAAATAATAAAATTTCGTTCAAATTTGGAAAGATTATTCTTTCATATAAAATGCATAAACACGAATTATTTTCGAATTTTCGTCTAATTATTTTCCAAACAATTGAACCATGAAATAGCGATTTTTAGACAATATAGATATACTTTCCGTATATAAGAATGTAACTTCAACACTTGTAAATTCGAATTTTTTTCGAATTTTCGTCTAATTATTTTCCGAACAATTGAACCATGAAATAGCGATTTTTAGACAATATATAGATATACTTTCCGTGTATAAGAATGTAACTTCAACAGACGATTTTGTTTTTCTGAATTTATATAAATTTCTTTAGTGGCAAAGAACGTTCTTTGAAATTTTCATCGTATTCTTAATAAATTTCGATTTCCTATACTTTTAACATGTAGAACTTCATTTATTTTCGCCAACGCTGCCGAAACCCCTTAAAGTGAATGCAAATTAATTAAGATGCATTTTTCGGTGACACTCGACGAGAAGGGAGACTTTGTGGCGCACGAATAAAATTGTATATATAGGCAATTTTGAAAACGCTCGTCCGGCGACGTGGCAAAAAATTGGAAGCTGAATCGGGCGGCGTCCACAAAGAGAGCAACTCCATGACAGTGTCTCTTTACCATACTGTCGATGGATAGCTCTCTTCATAGCACTCGCCTGTCCGGTCCTCCACTCGGCTCCGCGAACGCCACGAAACTCCCCGCTGACGAACGCCGGACTCGCCGAGCGCCCCCTCCGTTCTCCAAAATGGCGCCTCTACATCCATTTCTCTTTCTTCTTCTTTCTTCTTTCTTCTTTTTTTTCTTTTTTTTTCTTTCTTTCTTCTCCCCATTCTCATTCTTCCTTCTCCTCGTTTTCTACATATCGTTCCCTTTTTCTTCTTTATCCTATACCGATCTCCCTCTCGGCACCTTTGCCCAGTTATCGCGTCCGTGCGAGACCGCCGCGCGCTCTTTCTTCATCTCCTCGTTCCATTTTTAATTAATTTTTTTTTCTTTCTTTCTATTTTTATACTCACACGCTTTCCTATTTTCATTCTTGCACGTTTCTATACACTTTAACCTTTTTTTTTTCAAGTACTCGAAAATTGTTATTTATACTTGGAATTGTTTTTTTTTTTAATATTTGTTGAAAAGTTTTATTGTTATAGACGTATTTTGAAAATTTTTTAAACTTTTTTATATTTACTATTTTTTTTATTCCTTGCAAATATTTGTACTCACAAATTATTTAATATACATATATGTATATATCTTATTTTTTAAAAATAAATTGGATTCTATACACTTGGACTCTTCAGATGTTGAGCTTCAATTAGAAAAATTAATTTACGGCTTGTACGCTCGGAAACGAGAGAGAAGTCGTAATTTATTCAAATTTTAACAAGATTTATGATTTTGGAAAAGTAAAAGACGAAAATTTAAATAAAAATAAGAAATAAAGCTGCGTAGAATAATTAAAAAATGGAATACCATGAAAAGCTACTAAAATCAATGAAATAATATTAAAAATCAAGAATAAAATTACGTGAACCACAAAATCCTGAAACAAAATAAGAAAACAATAAACAATGACGAAAAACAACTGAATAAAAATATAAATTAAAGAACAATATAAATAGCTAGGGTAAAAAAAAGAAACAAGAATTAGAAAAGCAATAAGAAACAAGAATAAAATAAAAAAAAATAACCCAAGTCTAATTTGTATCCCAATTTTGTTTCATAAATTATAATTAATAAAATTTATATTATAAAATGCAATAAAATGCACACCCCATCAGGTAGGTACCTTTGTAAATAATAAAATCATAATCAAAGAATCACGATTACAAAAATCTCTATCTAAATGACTATACAAATTATAACTATATGATTGTAAAAACGAAAATTTTATAATATTAAAAAAAATTAATTATAAAGACAATTTAATCGTTTAACGTAATAAAAAATCATAGTAAAAATCGAGACTTTTCGTAATTGAGAGAAAAAGTGGTCAAAAAAAAATAGAAAAAATAAATAAAAATAATGAATAAGAGAGAGAGAGACACAGAGAGAGAGCAAAAAGAAGAAAGAAATTGTTCGAAAAAAAAGATAGAAAAAATAAATAAAAATAATGAATGAGAGAGAGAGAGAGAGAGAGAGAGAGAGAGAGAGCAAAAAAAGAAAGAAATTGTTCGAAAAAAAATATTGAAAAAATAAATAAAAATAATGAATGAGAGAGAGAGAGAAAAAAAAGAAATTGTTCGTCGATACACTTTACGTAAGATGAGGAACGGCTCGTTAAATTGGCTCCGAGAGGCCGGTCCGCTCGATTATCGAGGGCTTCCTAATGTCTGAACAAACGGTCGGGGGGGGGGGGAGAAACGAGGCAGGAGGGAAACGCGCTTTCTCGTCTATGCGATTGTCACTCTTTTTTTCTCTCTCTCTCTCTCTCTCTTTTGCTCGTTCCATATATTATTTCTCTCCCTTTTTCTCTCTCGTTCGTGTATACCCTCGGCTTAGAACGGCGCGCTGTTTGTTCAGATGACATTTTCACCTGTTGCCGGCAACTGCTTAAATAAGCCCCGAAATCGAGCTCTCCCCCTCACCCTTTACCACCAGCCATCGTAACCTGTCTCAAATTTTTTTTTACGCCTGGATAAAATAGTTTCGATTTTCGAATACGTTTTTTTTTTTCGTTTTCAGATCACATTCATTAGAAATTGTACCATTTTTAATATATTTATTAGACTATTTTTAATAAAAATAAAAAGCTATGATGATTTTATTTTTATGGTTTTTTTTTAATTATTAGAATTCATTTTTTTGATCGCGAGTAGATTTTTTTCAAATTGTAGTTGGTCGTTATCAAAATTGTGCTCTAGAGTTTATTGCTTTATTTATTTATAATTAATTTCATTATATTATTGTAGTATTTATAATTACATCCACTTATTTATTTAGTTTTTGTTTTAATTTATTTTTATTTATTTATAATAATATTTGGGTTTTTATTTATTTATTTATTTTTTAATATTATTGTAATATTTATTATGATATCTATTTATTTATTTTAATTTTAATTTCTTTCTATTTATTTATAATAATATTTTGGTTTTTATTTCTTTAAATATGATACTGTATAGTGGTTATTAATTATTTAAAGTTTCTGATTAGAATTTTTAAATATTATATTTTTTTAGTAGTGAGTTAAAATAGTTCATTCTGCTTAATAGTATTTTCGTACTTTTTAATATACTTTTTAATAAGTATACTTGAATACTTTAAAATAATAAGTATTTAACTATTTATAATAGAATGATAGAAAAGAAATAGAAATAGAAAAATTAATATTAAAGTGAGATAATGTTTACTCCGAACTTCAAAAATCATGAAATTTAAATACATTCAGAAAATAAATGATTTTAAATGTTTTTTTGTTTTGATAATTAATAATTGTAAAAATATTAATAATAGTAAAAATTGTCTGTGTCTATTAAAAAAATCACTATTATCACTATTTTTATTTTTCATTTTTTAATACTTTAATTTTTGTTAAGAATCTATTCTTGTTGCAGTATTTCCCAAAATAAAAATGGGTCTCCAAAATGTTTTCTTGTCCACTGAAAAAATGACAAAAAATTTTTTAAAAAATTCACAACAACGCCAAGAATTCTTTGACTATGAAGTAATAAAACAATTACTTGAAAAACTTCGATTTTATATTAAATTTTTGAATCTCTTTGATCAAAAATTTGTATCTTGATAAAATTTTTACCGAACAAAATTTCATGACGAAAACATCAGGTATTAAAAATTCTTCTTGGTCTATGAAGAAAAAATAGAATCGTTATCTCGCGTGTGTTGACTTTTGTACGTAAAAAAATTGCGTCAGTTTTTTTTTCTCCATTGTTTGGAGATCGTCACGGCCATATTTTTTTTCGTATCGTCTCATTACGACTTTTCGGATTTTTCCTCATTTTCCCGGCGCTCGGGCACGATCGCGGGCCAACTCATCGCGCTCGCGGGATTACGGGGAACCGATAAGATTTCGTAGTCGCCTCGTTACACATTGATAAGAATTTCAAGAAACTCTCCGCCATTGTCGCCTATCCGTCCCGGCGTAATTCTCGAAACGTTTCTCGATCGCTCCGGCTCATCATTTTTATTTCTCCTCGCCATTTTTATTCATTTGAAATTAAAAGAAATCTTCGATTTACTGAAAACCAATATTTTTCCCATTTTATCAACATTTTTCACCATTTTGTCATTCAAAATTTCAATAAATCTCAATTCGTAATGGACAATGACTCGAATTTTTTTTCTCGTTGTTGCAAACTTGTGCAATATTTTCTTCGTAACTACGAAAATTTGTGAAAAACTTCGTTTAAAAAAAAATTACATCGAAAGAATTACAAAGAAATGAAAAAAAAAATTAAATCAAATTCGAAAAATTATTCTCGAAGAAATTTTAGATTATCCTGGCTCGTAATAATTCTACTCGACAATCATTAAGTTGAAGACAAAAATTAAAAAGTAATATTTTTTATCGTCTTATCGGTATTTCTGACATTTTAGTTTTTTTAAACTTCAACTAAATGTTTTTTTGTAATAATTGTAATTTTCGAACAGAAAATTTGCGAAAAGCTCGACTTACATGGGAAAAAGATAATTTCTTAAACAATTGAGCTCTCGTGGGAAATTAACACTCGAAACGTTCCTCGATCCTTATCTCTTATCATTTTATTTCTTAAAAATCGATAATAAAAAAAAGAAAACTTCATGATTAATCACGATAGAAATTGACGATAATTTCTACATTTCTTCTAATACACGTGAAATTTCGATTCGACGAAACTTTAATAATTTGTACTTTGTAATTAAAATTTATCCGAATTATTTTCTCAACATTATTATTGTAAAGAAAATGGACAATTTTGATCAATTAACATATATTTTTTAATATAATAAAAATTTAGCATCGTCGCAATAAAATTATTTTAAAAGTATTCTAAAAAAATATCATTTTCCAAGAAAAAAAACTTAAAATTTGTATATATAAAAAACAATATTCGATTGTAGAATTTTCCTAAAGCTCTAATTTTTTAACAATAACCGCAAAAAAAACACCAAATTTCATGCAATTCACTATTGAATCTCGTATCCATAGAACACTAACCAAAATCCCGAAGAAAAACCCTTAAAAACCAAATAATTATTCTCAAAAAATGATTTTTCGAAAATTTTACAAAACAAAGTTAAATAATTAAGACGAAGAAAAACATTTTTAATGCTAAGATAAGAAAAAAAAATGTACAAAATTTACTCGTGCAAGCTTTACTCACTTGTGGCTTCGTTTTATCCTGCGTGGCAATCCCTGGGCTGGCAACAGAGTAGGAAGAACGAACAAAAATTGAAAAAAAAATGAAAAAAAAAGAAAAAAAAATGGTTAGGAGCGCAATGATAGAACGCAGAAACGAGAAGCTCTCGAGCAAGTGACGTGGAAGCTAAGGTGCGTTGCTTCATATACCTGTGCTACCACCTGACGTCACGGCCACCTTTCTTATCAGCCCGACGCTCGCACGCAGATATTTGGAGCGCCGAGGTGCGAGCGAGACCGAGAAGACGCAGAAAGAGAGAAAAATAGTAAATTAGGTGAATAATGAACGAAAAATGATGAAAAAAAGTTTCTTTTTTTTTCGGAATGTTTGGCCGGGGAAGGAGGAAAATGGCTCCAATTTCGATCTTGATTTCGAAATCGAGACGAGAAATAGAATTTTTGAAGAAAAACGCCCGAAACGAAGACAAAACGATGTAACGAATAACTGAACATCATGGTGAATCAATTTTTAAAGAAATTCATTTATTTTTAAAAATGGCTGTTTAATAACAAAAAGCTCGCTTTTTCTACTAGCTTTATCCTCTATGCAAAATCATAGTTTTTATATTATAAAAATTATATTAATTATTATAGTTAATTTGTATATCTCTTTTCACTTGTTTTCTACTAATATAACATCATATATTAAATAAACTAATTAATTATTTATTAATTTATATTTTTCTACCAATTTCTACTAATTTTCTACTAGTAGAAAAAGGCCTCGATAAAATTTTTTACAATAGAATTGATGACGTAAAGATAAATTAAAGAAATTCAGAATACACTTGAACTAAAATAAAATAAACTATCAAACGGTGAAATTAATAAATGATTAAAGTAAAGTAGAAAAAAATCGTAATTAACGTCGAAGAAAGAAGAAAAAAAGTTGAAACTGAAGAATGAATATTGGAGAATAAAAATGCTCGGCGTATAAGCACAATGAAGAGAGAGAAAATTTGAAGAACGAAGAAAGAAAGGAAGAAAAGAGAAGCGGAAGGAATGTGACGAGGAGCAACGCCCTTTCCTGCCCAATATTCAAAAACTTCCTCACGAATTTTTGCCTATTTCCTGCCTATTGACTACAAAAAACTATGTAATTCTTATTCTGCACTTTTTTCATTTTTTTTACTTTTTAAAAATTTTTCGTCAAAAAGTATCTACTCATGATTTTTAATATTTATTTTTTTTCTTATCAAAATTAAATATTAATAAATATTACTTGTTTATTTATTTATTATTTTTCAATAATTTGTCATTTGTTATCGATCACTCACTCTTTATCGTTCAGTATTTTTTAACTGTACAATTAAAATTATAATTTATGTAATAATTATTTATTTTCTATATTTATTGAATTTTTTATTTCGAGCTATATTTTCGCCCTATTATTTTATTCTCGTCCCTTCACAACTTTTCTCCAATCGCTTTATCGTTCAGTATTTTTTAACTGTACAATTAAAATTATAATTTATGTAGTAATTATTTATTTTCTATGTTTATTGAATTTTTTATTTCGAGCTATATTTTCGCCCTATTATTTTATTCTCGTCCCTTCGCAACTTTTCTCCAATCGCTTGTTCATTTTACAATGTTCTTCTGGCCCACATATTTCGTTCTTTATTATACTTTTGATTTCTCATTTTCTCGGTTTGTTCCCTTCGTAAATCTCGGCGTGCACGAATTAAATTTACGGCACCCGAACAAGGTGAGTATAAATGGGAGAGGGAGAGGGAGAGGGAGAGAGAGAGAAAAGCGACGAGAAGATAGTCTTGGGTAAACAGGGAGTTATATAAAAATTACTCGGTGATTACGCAGTCTTTTATTGTGGCAAACGAGAGAAAAGAGAGAGAGAGAGAGAGAGAGAGAGAGAGAGAGATTGCACCTTATCGCACGATTCTTTTTTCTTCCAAAACTCTTTGATACCGATTATTATTTCGAGCACCGCGAAGACGAAAACTACACGAGGAACATCCGGAATTTTTCCTTGTTTGCTCGAATTTTTATGTTTCTCCGAGCTGATCTTTCTGGGCTTGGAAAAGTCCGGAATATGGCAGGTTTTTTGGGAGGTATTTTCGTGAAAAGGGGCAACGAACCTTGGAGGAGAAACTAGAAAAAAAAATTGTGTCGAGAAATGGCCTGATGACAATAATTCTGTCAAAAAATGGACCGACGATCAAATTCTGTCAAGAAATGGCTCGCTCGAGAAAAGAACTGTCAAGAAATGATATGATGATGTATGTTTGCAAATAGCCTGGAGAAAATGATTTTATGAAAAAATGGCTTTGTCACAAAAATTTGTCAAGAAATGAACTCATGAGAATAAATTCTGTTAAAAATAGCTTAATCAGAATAATTCTGTCAATAAATAGCCTTTGGGTCAAGAATATATATCCCTTACTGTCAAGAAATAGACTCATGAAAATAAATGCTGTCAAAAAATAGACTTATGAAAATAAATTCTGTCAAAAAATAGACTCATGAAAATAAATTCTGTCAAAAAATAGACTCATGAAAATAAATTCTGTCAAAAAATAGACTCATGAAAATAAATTCTGTCAAAAAATAGACTTATGAAAATAAATTGTCAATAAATAGACTCATAAAAATAAATTCTGTCAAAAAACAGACTCATGAAAATAAATTCTGTCAATAAATAGCCTTTGCGTCAGGCTATTTATTGGCAAATAAAACAATTCTGTCAACAGGTGTTCTGTCAATAATTATGCTCCAAAAATTATGTCAAAATCAAAATATATTCTGTATTATACAGCTGTATACACAAATACTGTGCTGCCAAATATAGTCTTAAAAATCATTTCTCTGCTTAAAATCCTGTCATGATTCTAGACGGAAGCTTCCTGGAGTGCTTGTCGCGTATGTTCGATGGTTTTCTTGAAAATTGCAAGATCCGTCGCTTTGTCCTGGCGAAGAGTCTCAAGTCTCGTTCTAAGGGCCAGGCATTCCTCTTCCAACAATTCTATCCTAAATGAATAAATAATCTCTCACTATGAAATTGAAAATTAACTCCTTATAAGTTGACTGACTTTAATTAATATTATTTTTATTATTATTATCAATAAAACATTAATTTATTACATTTTTATCTTATACAAATAAATATTGTTTACCATTATTGTCAAAAACCATAACGAATTATTGATCGAACAATAAAACATTGATTAATTACTTTCCTACGTAGCCAATAATTAATTTTTTATCAACAATTCATTATTAATTGTCCTTTAATTAATTATAATACACTTTTTTCTTTATTAACTTTTTATTTATTTATTTAATTAATTATTTATTATATTTTTTGTATTAAAATTTTTTTTATTGAATGAATAATGTTGCTAACTTGAAACGCATTTTTTCTTTTTCAGTGTTCTCGTCAATTTTCTCCGAGAATCTAAACGAGCTCGTTCTGTAAGCTCTGTTGATTCTCGAAATTCCGGCTCTCTCCGTCTCCAGCCTCTGCAATTTCGTCTCCAACTTCGCGCTCTTGTTTCTCTCCTGGCGCAAAAGTTCCTGCCACGAACAAAAAACCAAAAATGTTTTTTTCAAAATGCTGTCAAAATATGTTCTCAGAAATGTTTACATTCCAACTTTATAATATAAATAATTGTTTTTTTTACAATTTAATTACAAACTACAAATTACGATTTGTAATTTATCATTTGTCATTGCTATTAGATTATTTTTTAATTTTAATTCATTTTTTTATATTCATTTTTGTTTTATTTATAAAAATTTAAATTGGAATAGTTTTTTGAAATTTTTTATAAAAAAACTAATTTGAAATTTATTAACGGAGATGCGATCGCTGTCCGATCTTTCCTTGTCGAGACGCTGATTAAGGATCGTCACGAGCTCGAAAAGTTTGTCTCTTTCTGCCTCGGCGATTTGACAGCTTGTCGATTTTCTCGGAGTTTTTTCAAGATCTGATCCAGGTTCGAGCCTCCTTCTCGTATCACCGTCTCTCCTTTGTACAAAAAAAGTCGAAAATTTGATAAGAAGTTGGAAAATTTAATATCTCGACCTTAAAATTATTTTAAGCTCATATTCCTAATTAATATATTATACGATCTCAATTTTTTTTAGTTTAAAGTTTTGCATATTGACCTCATATTTTTTTAATTTTTAATTGTACCCTTTCAAATTTATTTTTCGTTATTTTATATTAATTTTTTTTGTAGTTTTATTATTTTTAAAAATAATAACAAATTTTTAATTTTCTATAAAAATTTTTATTTTAAATATGATTTTAATCAGGTATTTAGTTTTATAATTAAAAAAAAAAGAATTGTGAATGAAAAAATTTCATTAAGAAACCTAAAATTTTGTATTTCCGTTTCCCTCTCGTGCAGCTTTTTTCGAAAAAGCTCGAGGCGAGCGTTGAGATTCGCTATTTCGTCTCGTAACTCTTTGCACGTCTGCTCGGCCCTTTCCTTTTCTCGTCGAGCCGTTCTTTCGCGCTCCCGACACTTTTCCTCGACCGCACCGAGCTGAGTCTAATTAAATTTTCGATCCAAATATTTTGAAAAATTCATTTCTCATTTCTTTTTAATTTCTCACTCTTTTCACGAAGCTTTTTATAGTCAATGAATTAAAGCTTTTTTTAATAATATAAAAATAATTATTTTTTTCCGAATTTTAAGGTTTTTGTCACTTTATTTCAGTAATTATTATTTAATTTATTTATTAGATAAACTTTTGGAAGTAACGAAAAAAAATTTTTAGCAATTTAACAATATTAACAATCTTAAATTTTGATATTTAATACATTTTTTTAAATTTCAGTTAAAAACTCAAAATAACATTGTTTTTCCCCAAATATGAAAAATTTTCTTATCGCCATTGACGATTATTTCAATTTTTTTTTTAATTCGCAAATTCAAGAATTGTTTTTGGAGTAGGTATATGGGAAGAAACATAAAAAATAAACTTTCGAATGAAAAAAAATGATGTCGACAATTAGGAAATATTTTGGAATTTGAAAAATTCGATAAGGAAAATTTTTAAAGGTCATTTTCTTACATTGAGGGCCTCAATTAGCTGCTCGTCGTGCATTCTTTTCTCATTCAGGAGCGCCAAATTGGCTCTGGCCCCGCTGAGGTCCTTCTCCAGGACTCTTATCCTGGCTCGTGCTGCCTCGCTCTTTTTTTGGCTATTTTCGAGCGCAACTTCGAGCTCGCTTTTCCGACTTTTTTCCAGGCGTTTTTCCTCGACGCAAACTGAAAAAAATCTTCCTCGTCACTCACATTACTCACGAAATTTTTCTTTAAAAAAAAAGTAATTAATTTTTTTTCCTCAAAAAAAAGTAATTATCAAATACATTTTTGTCAAAAAAAGATAATTCTTCCATTAAGAGAAACTTTCCTCTTATCATTCCCATAAATTTCACTGACAACTCCAAATATTTCCAAAATTTTCTAGATGTTTATCACCAATTTACTTTTAAAAAATTTTAATAACAATATTTATAATTCTACAATCAATATATAACTTTTACAATTTTCATCAAATTTATTAATATATTACAAATTAATCCATAAAATAAAATAAATATTAAATAGTCTTTAAAAAATTTAATGTAATTCAATATTTAATAATTATTATAAGCATAGTGTTCTCATTTATTATATAATAATTATAAATAATATTATATTACATATATTTATATTATAGAATTAATAAAATTGCAATAACTCTAAAGATTTTGAAAAAATTTTTAATTAGCAATAAATTATTTAATTTTTATAAACAAACGTCTTCTATTACCGGGAAAACACGTTGATGATTCCTTTTCTCGCAATTTAGCCTGCAATTGGCAAATTTTGACCCTCGATTGCTGAAGCTGCTCGGCCCGACCGCGCCAGCCGGTCGACGCTCGGCTCGAGAGGCTCGCGATCGTCACGTCCTCGCCCACCTCGCTGCACAATAGCTGTCACCTCGATAACAAATTTTCCCAATTTTTCATTCCTCTTATTCTGTTTTTTTTTTTCATTTTCAAAAAAACTTTTTTTTTCGTTTTATTATAAATTATTTTTCAATTATTCGTAAATTTTTTAATTGCTTATTGATCGATTATTTACGAATTATGATACAAATATTTCTTATTTTTTATTTATTGCAGTTATTTTTTATTATTGCGATAATTATTATTTGTTACGATCTATAAAAAATTATTTTCTTCTTTATTTTAACGTATATTTATCAATAATAATAATTTACTTTGTATAATTAGAATACAATTATTGTACGAAATTGTAAAATAATTTTTAACAGTAATGTATCGATAAGTGCAAAAGTTTTATTGATTAAAATTTGTTTAATTAGAATAATACTTTTGTGTTGGTTATTATTGATGTTATTCGCAGGTATTATTTGTTAATTTTTATTAAAAATGAATGACAATCGTCATTTTTTTTATAATTCGAAAATGTGATATAAAAATTATTAGAATAGTCGATAAACTATTATTATTAGAATTTTTTGTCTTATTTATCCATCTTTTTAGTTGATAAATTTTAATTATTAAATATTAAACATTATTATTAATAACTAATAATTGTTAATTATTGATCAATTGATAAATTGCTATTTAATAATAATTTATAATCAGTAACAATTGCTAATTAAGGTAGTTCTATCATAAAATCGTTTTCTTAGGATTTTGTTGAAAATTTGCAGAAACCTTTGATATAATATGCAGTTGTATATTTAATTTTAAGAGGTTTTGCTATGTAGAACTCGAGATATTTATTGTCAAAAATCACTATTTTTTACAGTCTTCCATCAGAGAATGTGTTAAATATTGCGATCTTCAACTCTTGATATCTTGACTTCTGGGTAGTGGAACTTCTTAAAATTTTCCACAGCTCTTTATTGTACTTCAAAGAAGCTTCCTCAAGTTTTTTTAAAAAAATCCTAAGATTATGATTTTTTAAATTTTCATACGTACGTAACAAGTACACGTAACGTTGACCTTGAATTTTTAGTATGTCGTTCTTGATACAACTTGCAACAACTTTTCTTAATAAACTTTTTTTAAAAAGCCACATGGAACAGAGATAAATTAAGATAAATTTTTTTTAATTTTACTGCAATGATAGAACTATACCTTAAGGTGAAGAAATTGGCAATTTTTACTAATATCAAATTAAAAATTATTTATTCCTTAATCGTAATTAGCAATTTTTTACTTTCATTAGTTATAAAAGCATAATTAATAAATTTGCTTAATTTTGGTTTATTTTTTGGAAATTCACCTTCTGGGCCGTGTTGACTTGCTGACGAAGCTGACCGCAGGTGTCGTTGGCTCGATACAATTTTTCTCTCGTGCGAGCCAATTTTTCCTCGAGGGCGCGAACTTTTTCCTCGATCTCCAAATAATCGTCAGTCAACGTTTCCGCGTCGATCCGACTCGTCTCCCTGTCTCGACGTTCCTTAATTTCCAACTCGGCCGACGTCAGTCTCTCCGTCAAATTTGCACACTCTGCTGTCAAACATTTCAATCTTTCGCTAAAAACGGACTCAGCGACTCGACGACTCTCCTCCAAATCTCTTTTCCATTTTTCCGCAACGTCCTTGTAACTTTTCCAATTCTCCCTCGTCTCGTCCAACTCCTGACGCAAATGTCCATTTTCCGATTGCAAATTCTACATTTTCACCATTTATTTATTAATTCATTTATTTATTAATTATTTTATCTATTAATTTATTTATTTGTGCAATTTTTAGAAATATATTTTTATTTTTTCATGAATTTATCTATTTATTTATTTATTTATTTATTTATTTATTTATTTATTTATTGTTTAAAATGTTTTCCAAGATTTTGAGATTCTTCATTATCATGAAGATATATAATTCTTTTGATTTTTTAAATTTTAAGCGCTTATTATTTATTCAAATATTTTATACTTCGATTTTTAAAACTTATTTTTATTTTTTGGCTAATTTGAAGAAATTTTTATCATTTACTATTGTTTAAAATGTTTTCCAATATTTTGAGATTCTTCATTATCATGAAGATTTATAATTCTATTAATTTTTCAAATTTTAAGAGCTTATTGTTAATCCAACTATTTTATACTTCGATTTTTTAAATTTATTTTTTGATTTTTGGCTAATTTGAAGAAATTTACAACACTATCAAATTATTTCATGTATTTTAGAAATGAATTCTTTTTATTTTGAAAATCTTTCAATATTATTGTTATTAGCTTTTTGTATATGGTTCATGTTTATTTTTTAAATTGATTTTAAAATTATTTTGTGAAGTTGAATTGGCACTCACCAGAATCCTGTTTTGGAGAGAGTCATCCTTTTTTATGTCCTAAAGAAAATTGGGAAAAATGATTTTTCATGCTTGAAGAAATTTTAAAGTTTTTAAATATCATACAATACAGTTTTTAAAAGTATTTTTTTTATCGTTATTTATATTATCTCTTTTTATAATGAAATAGAATTCTGTAAATTTATTTCTAAAATATATTTAATATTTATCATTATTGTTATCAGTATTATCTTAATTACCATTAATATTTTTAAAAAAATTATTTTATATTATTTTTAAGGGTTTTTAATATTATTCTACGATAATATTATTTAAGTGCATACATAAAATAATTTAGATATATTTTTAGCTCACTATTAAATTTTAACCTATTATTTTAAAACGTAAAATTAATGACTTCTGTTATTTTTGCAGTAAAAAAAAAGAAATTTTATTATTTTTGAACGTACGAAGGGTGCGTACCCTGAAAAAATCTCTAAGATGAATTTCCTGTTCCATTTCCAGGCTGGAATTTTCCTCCTCGTGCCAGGATTTAACCTCGTTTTCATTGGCTGACATTATCCTGCTGTCAGATTTGGTGATAAATTGGACGAAGACTCGTGAAATTGTGCGAAAATTGAATGAAATTCGATCAAGCTGGTTTTTTAACAGTACTGTAGGTTATGAGGCATCTTTAAAGCAAAATCTTCGAGAGCCCCTGTGGCCTAATGGATAAGGCATCGGTCTCCTAAACCGGGGATTGTGGGTTCGAGTCCCACCAGGGGTACACCTCGATTTTCTATTTTTTTTTTTTGCAATTTCATTATTCAACGACACTTTTTAATCTCTATTATATTTATTTTATCATAACTTTTATATTTTGAAAATTATAAACAAAAACAAAATATGTATTGAGAATTTAACAATAATTTTCAAAAATCTTCAATACTTTTTTCTTGAAATATTCATTAAAATGCTTATTTTACAATAATATTGAAATTGTTTATTGATTGTTCAGTTTAATCTATTTTTCATACATTAGAAAGATTTTTTCAACTTCTCTGGTAGTTGATAATTTTATCAAAGAGAAACTTTCTCCAATACTTTGTCATCAAATATAAATTTTTAATATTTATTCGGTTATTACTTTTAATTTATTCATTGTTTATTTGATTTAGTTGACTTTTTTTACGTTAAAAATATTTTTTAAACGATAAACTTACTTCGTCAAAAGTATGAAAGATACAATATAAATTCGTTCATAATTTCTTTAAGATAGTTCTATAAAAAAATCGTGATTTTGTTGAAAATTTGTAAAAACCTTCTTTGATACAATGTACAATTGTATATTAAATTGTCAATTTTCTCGTTTCCCATAAAACGCGTGTTAAATATTGCGATCTTCAACTCTTGATATCTTGACCTCTGGGTAGTGGAACTTGTAATATTGCACAATATTGCAAAATATTGCACAGCTCTTTATTGTACTTCAAAGAAGCTTCCTTTAGTTTTTTTTAAATCTTATTATGATTTTTTCAATTTTCATATATACGTAACGAGTACAAAAAATCTTGGATGATCTTGAATTTAGATAAATTAAAATAAAAACCTTTCATATGACTGTACCGATAGAACTACCTTAACGTAAAATATTTTTGTCACTGAGCAATGGAAAGTGAAGGGAAATGAGGAAAGTGAAAATGTAAATAATTGGTAAAATTTTATATTTATTACCTAAAAACGATTCTGAATACAACGAACTGAATGGAAATGTTGAAAAAAAAACAATTCTCGTGTTGGCTCGACAATCAAGAATGTAACAGTAATACATTAGCTTCTTCTCTGTATATTGCAAATTCATATCGATAGTCGAATTGGTGAAAGTCGGCGAGAAAAAACGATTTTAAGCCCTGTTCGCTTGGTTCTTCCGGCGCTCGTTCCGGTTGTCCGGCTTTTTGCCGAATTTTCCGATCTTCCTCATCGCATGCAGCTTCTTGTTCTTCGCGATTATGTCAGACTTCTTCCCAGCGCTCTTCGAGCCCGGTTGCGTGTATTGCACCGTTATGCGACGTCCACCGAGAGTCGTGTGATCCAGGGACAGTGCGTTCTGCAATTTTTTTTCATTAATGCATTACTACATTGCACGAAATGACTTCAAAAACAATTAAAAACAATTTTTTTTTCATTTTTTAAAGTTTTTTAAAAACACTTTGCATAAATTTAGCACGACACGTAAATGAAAATGACGAAAATGAAATGATTGAAAATGAAGAACAATTTTTGAAATTGTTGGATATTATTTAATGAAATCTCCAAAGGATCGTGTAAAAATTTCACGACGATTAGGAAGCTTCTTACTAAGATATTGATTGTTAAAAATGACTATTTTTTGTAAATATATCTACTTTTCGTCTATCTTTTTTTTTTAGTCGTACGTGGTATCAAAATTGAGACAATTTTATACCAGATAATCAGCTTCGTTGGAGAATTCGACGTAAGCTATTCCTCGGGGAGTTGTCGTTCCGGGCCTCAGTGGAATCCTGACACTTGTAACATCGCTGACTTTTGTTAGGAAATGTTTCTTGATGTCGTCAATCGTAGCACTGAAACGTACAAAAAGATAATTTTTACTTTATATTCTTTCCGCTTCAACTTTTACATATTTTTTTATAAATATAAATATAAAAAAATATTTATAAATATAATTTAAAGAAATGACATAAATGATTTTTTCTCGTTTTTAATATAGAAACCTGAAAATTGGATTGGTTTCGTGTAATAAAATATTGAACTATGAAATTGATAAAGACAAAAGTGAAAAATTTTTACCTGTATGGCAGACTTCCAACAAACAGGACATATCGCGTCTTTTTTTCAGCTTCATTACCACCTTTGTTCTTTCCAGCTTCCTTCTTTGCTTCCACTTTGTCATTTTTTACATCTTTTAACTTTTCGAGTTTTGGCTGTTTTGCTTTTTTTGCAACTGGCTCGTCACTCTCTTCTTTTTCGTCATCCTCATCATCGTCTTCATCTTCTTCCTCTTCTTCATCATCATCATCTTCCTCTTCTTCGACTTCTTCATCATTTTCAGATTCTGCTTCCTCATTATTCTCAGATTCTGCTTCCTCATCAATTTCCTCCGATTCCTCTTCGCTCTCCTCTTCGACCTTCATTTCTTCCTCTTCACTATCCTCCTCGTCTTCGATCTTTAATTTTTTTTCTTCATTCTTTCCCTTTTTTTGTTTATTCTTTTCCTCAACTTTTTTCTTCTGTCCATTTTCAACGACCTTTTCATCTCCTTTTTTCAAGTTCTTCGCTTCGATTTGAGCCATGTTCCTCTTTTTATTCACTTCCACGATCTTCTGTCTTTGCTTTTGCTGTTTCTCAGCCTTCAATTTCTTAATCTCATCCTCGCTCAGGGGTCGTGGAACAATTCCTTCTTGGACTAATCGCAATTTTTTCTTAAAAACAGCCAATTTTTTTCTAGCGGACTTTGTCACCTCTGCCCTGCTCTGTATCTCCTCAATCCTTGTTTTTATCTGCTCTGCAGACATGGTTATCGGCGGAAGTTGGCCTCCAGATTTCTCCAGTGCTTCCTTTTTTTTCTGTTTTTTCAAGATTCGATGTTCCTTGTTAGACCTTTTACGTTTAGTTTTCTCCCCACCAGCTTCATTATTTTCTTTTTTTGTCTCCAAAGCGTTTGCTTCGGACTTTTCTTCATGATGTTTTTCAGAACTTGCAGGATTCTGTTTTTGGAGGTGTTTGGATTTTGTTTGTTGTTCTTTTACAACTTTGTTTTCAGGCTTGCTCTTCTCGCCTTTCACATCCTTTTCCAGTTTATTCAACTTGGGACCCTTCTTCGTGATAGGCTTGTCGCTCTCCTCGCCTTTCACCAATTTTTCCTTTTTCAATTTCTTATTCGCCTTCTTGAAACCGTTTTGCTCAGAGAGCATCTCTGCTTCCATAGGACGCTTTTCTTTTTTGATTGCCATCGTTCAGATAACAGCTGTGTGACAGAGATGAAAATCAATAATTTCCATAATCTTTCGATAATAAAAATTTGAAACTAATCGAGCACAATTGAGTAAATTCCTAAAGTCGCCTCTTATATTCTTTGAACGCAGATCGTTTCGTATTAGATTCTTTTAAAAATTTGTCAGAGATTGAAAAAAAAAATGAAATTTGAGAAAAAAATTGTAGAAAGGGAGCCGAATGAATTAAAATACTCCATAATGATTTCTGAAACAAGGATAGTTGGTTTTACGATTTATTTGAGATATTTTGACTCGAAAAAACCATTAACAATGTTTCGATACTCAATTGTGCGATGAAAATCTACAAAAGCAAGTGTGAAAGAATGCAAGAATGAGAATAACGATGGAAAAATGTAAGAAAAAGACGATTCTCAAGAAATAGGTTAATTATTACGAATGTTTCAACAATCGAAAGACTCTTGACTGTAATTTATCAATGAAAATGAGAAAAATTCTAGAGAAACGAGAAGAACCCTTGAAAGTTTTAAGCATAATTGAATAAACTCCAAAAATTAACTCTTAAAAATTCTTTGAACGTAAATCGTTTTTTATTAAATTCTTTTAAGAATTTGTAAAAGATTGAAAAAAAAATGAAATTTCAGAAAAAAATTGTAGAAAGATAACCGAATAAATTAAAATACTCTAAAATGATTTTTGAAACAATGATAGTTGGTTTTACGATTTATTTGAGATATTTCGACTCGAAAAAACCATTAACAACGTTTCGATACCCAATTGTGCGATGAAAATCTATGGAAGCAAGTGTGAAAGAATGCAAGAACGAGAATAACGATGGAAAAATGAAAAAAAAAGACGATTCTCAAAAAATAGTTTAATTATTGCGAAAGTTTCAACAATCGAGAGACTCTTGACTGTTATTTATCGATGAAAATGAGAAAAATTCTAGAGATACGAGAACCCTTGGG
>JAPYYW010002758.1:0-35623 GCA_030522545.1 Cremastinae sp. A BG-2022a
TGTTAAATCATCAGTTGAAATTTCTTGAGACAGAATTTATTCAAAAATTGCACAGATCTTCGTTAGCATTGTGTTAACGTGTTTGCAAAATTTAAAAAGTCTCAACCATGTAGTTATTTAGATATTAATTTTAAAAAATTGCTACTTTTAACATGGGCTCTTATGGGAGATTCGAAAAAACCACGAGTTTCAATGTATAATATCTCGATTTCTAGATGGTGAAGCTTTATAAAATTTGACACGTTTTCATATGACATTAAAGAAGACCTGTGCAAATTTTTAAGAAAATCTGTCTCAACGCGGTTTTGCGATTGTACTACCTTAAGTCAATTAAGAAAAGTTGTTGCAAATTGTTTTAAGATAACAAACTCAAAATTTATAGTCATCCAAAGTTGGATGTACTTGTTACGTACGCATGAAAATTTAAAAAATCATAATATTAGGATTTTTTTAAAAAACTTGAGGAAGCTTCTTTGAAGTGCAATAAAAAGCTGTGTTAAATTTCAAGAATGTTCACCATCTAGATTTCAAGATATTTAGGATTGAAGATTGCAATATTTAAGGTAGTACAACCGCAAATCCATGTTGAGACAGATTTTCTTAAAAATTAGCACAGGTCTTCTTTAATGTCATATGAAAACATGTGTCAAATTTTACAAAGCTGCTTTTTGCTTTTTCGAATCTCCCATAAGAGCCCATGTTAAAAGTAGCAATTTTTAAAAATTAATATCTATAAGTAACTACATGGTTGAGCCTTTAAAAATTTTGCAAACACGTTAACACAATGTTAACGAAGATCTGTGCAATTTTGGGGTGGTCAAACTTATTCAAATTGCACAGATGTTTGGATAATGTGTTAAATAACATAGATGTCAAATTTCAACCAATTCTTAATTCAACTCTTCTGTGGACGTACTGCCTTAATTCGTTTCTGAAAAATGACTGCAAATGATGAAAAACATATGTAAAAAGTAACAATGTACGTACCTGATTTAAAACCGTTCCAACACCATTAGAATTTGTCGTCGGTTTGGCAAAACTGGCTCTAGCTTCAGCGACAGCTTTTTCAATGAAATCGTCTGTAATTTTCCTCGACGGGTGTTCATTAAAGACAGAATTCATTAAAGCTATCTTTGCTGCCGACCTTCGAGCTTCTGCCTTGGTGGGACAATTCTGGAAGCTTCCGAAGCAGGAACCGCCTGGCAGAGTAACATAACAGACATACGGTGGACTCGCACCAGGTACCGACTCATAAATGACGAGTGCTCCGTTTCTCAACTCTGTTCCCCGACTCTGCTTCATTTGCCAGAATTCTTGCAGGGCCTCGACAACGTTTACTACATAATATTGATAAATATTGTAATTTAAAAAAAACCCATTTTTATTTATATTTCAAGTTTTTAGTACATTAAGGTAGTTCTATAACAGTCAAATTGAAAGATTTTATTTCAATTTATCTCCATACCATGTGGTTTTAGAGCTTAAGTCAATTAAGAAAAGTTGTTGCAAATTGTTTCAAGAACTACATACTCGAAATTCAAGGTCATCCAAGGTGAATTGTACTTGCTACGTACGTATGAAAATTAAAAAATTCATAATCTTAGGATTTTTTTAAAAAACTTGAGCAAGATTCTTTCAAGTGCAATAAAGAGATGTGCAAAATTTTAAGAAGGTTCGATATCTAGATTTTAAGATATTTAGGTTTGAAAATGGCAATATTTAACACAGGCTCTTATGGGAGAGCACTGAAAATTGGGATTTTTAACAATAAATATCTCAATTTCTATGTGGTAAAACCTATTAAAATTTGGTACACATATGCGTAACGTATCAAAGAACGGCTGTACCAATTTTCAACAAATTCCTAAATAATCGATAAAATTGTAGAACTACCTTAATGAAGCGAGAGAAAAATTTACCCCTTCCGTAGCCCTGAGTGTGCTTGGCAAAACTATTGACGACTGCATCAACAGCTTCCCTTAGCACTTGCTTGGCTCGAGCGTCCACCAATCCTCCGTTAACGCCCATATTCTCAGGTACCCTATTTTTTGTTTTAACCGGCATAATGCCCTGCATCACAGCTCAGCGACCGATTCCACTCATTTAGCCTGTATCGATATCAAGAATTTGAGCATTCGTAATCCTGCAATATCTATTCAAGTGCGCATCCTTCAAAATAAATCAATTCGGTAACATTTCACTAATTTATGATTCAGGCGTTGAGCGAATATCAAAATTGTAACAAAAATAGAATTATAATTACAAAATCTTATACTTATTATTTATATTTCGCTTACGACGATTATCAATTAAAATTCATCGACACTGTCACATTTCTCTGTTTTCCACTGTCAATTCCAAACAATCCGTACAATTTGACAGTTGTAATCAAAGGAGTCGTCCATCGATTTGTAACTCGAAAAAAGTTGACACACGAAAATTTTGAATAAACGAAAAAAAAAAAAAATAAAATAAAACAATTACGAGGAAAATCGACGAAAAAGAGTTCGCGTCGAGTCCGCGCGAATAATCCTTGCTCCTCTTTCTCAAAAAGCGTGCAGAAAAAAAAAAAGAATAAAAGAGATGGACAACACGTTCGACGAAAGGTTCAACGATCCTCGTGTATAATAATCGCTAAAAAAAACTTACTCGCAGATTGCGAAGATGTGCAGAGACAATGCCCTCGGAATCGTCCTCTCGCGACGATTTCGTCGTAAATCGGGCGAATCGGGAACGAAGCGCGACGCAACTGGGCCGCGACGATCGGTCAAAACACGAGTATCGAAAAATGTTTTTTGACGTCGGGCAAGTGATCGTCGCGTGAAAATCCGTGAGGACGAAAATCGGTGGTCCACCCGAAGGCCGATAAAAAACCCGACGATGACGACGACGGGGGAGAAAGGGGAATCGGGAGGAAGAGGAGAGTCGGGAAGGAACGAGCACGCACCGAGGAATTCGCGTAAATTACTCCGCGATCGGCGCACCGAGCGCTCTCCCAGGATCAAATTGCAAGACACATATAACGCGTTTAATGGCCCCGGATCACTGACGATTTCCAGAAAACCAGGGCCGTAACTCGCCGCGGTTTTTACGTCGCCAGGTACAAAAGGGAGAATCTCTTACCTTTTTTTTTTCTTTTTCTCCTCTCTTCTCTTCTCCTTTTTTTATTACCCGGAGCGCATCTTCCAGAAGTTCCATCCTCGCGACGCTGCGTGCTCCTTCCACTTTTTTTTCGCGCGTTGCCGATCCAGCAGAGATCGCGCGATTCATATCCGCGATCGATAAAATGGGAAAAACACACTCCGCACCGATTTGTGTATTTCACTTTTTTTTTTTTGTTTTTTTCAATTCTACGCGTTCGATTCGAACTTGTTGAAAAACGCGACCCGTTGTTTTTCAGCAAAATCGTCGTTACGATCGTTCATTCGGTACTTTTTTTCTACGCGGTTTTTTCCGTCGCGAGAGCCCGGGTGATTTGAACGCGTGGACGAGACGAAACACGCTTGTTAGAAAATAATGCAATAAACTCTCATTCGAACGAATCTTCGACCGTATCGCGATGTAAATTGAAAAATTACCGAAATATTTACGTTATTTGCGCTTTGTACGCTTTGTGTTTCGTTTTGTAACGGCCAACCGTTCGGCGTCTCTCGCGCGGCGTCGAAAAAAAATTGGATCACGCACCGAGAATCATAATTACGCGCAAACACGCTCGCGACACGATCGACTGCACAAAATAATGATTTATTTGTGTAACTGCGTGTCAGATGATCGAGAAGATCATTATCGCGGCAAAATTTTTATCTCGCTCTGTCCACAGACGCGCTACGTTCCCGCGGCTGAGTCAACGTACGTGGCACATTCTTAGATAAGGACAGAACGAATGCCTCGTGTGACGTCACGAAAAAGCGCGTTTGGCGGGATAGGGGGCCAACTTTTACGCGCCTTGCATGTTTTCCCGCGTGCTCATTCGCTATCTTTTTCTCTCTTTTCGCGCGCATTGCTCCGTCCCCGCGCCCCCTCCCCCCCCGCCGCTATTTTCACGGTTATCTTCGACGCGAGACGCTAAATTAACTCTTTTGACCGTTCGAACAGAGTTGTTACCGGTGTTTTTTCTTTTCGCGATTAATGAAAAATAGGCGCGAATCGTTGACGAACGCGAAAATACACGGATTGGATTTGAAAAGATTCTCGAGTTGATGGAAAAAATTGATGAAAAATTGCTCGATCGCGGCTCACGCGTTTTCGCGCACTTATTTTTAGCGGTCGCTCGCTTTTGTCGCGCGCACACCTTTTATCCGGCGTCACCGCGCGCGACGCGACGATCTCGCGCGCGATGTGTGAGTGCGCGCGTGAAACGCATTTATTGCCTTGACGAAGGAGGAGAGATCAGCTGAGCGCCAGCTGTGCCCGTAAATCGAGCGGCCAATGGGAAAGCGCGCATCTGCGATTCTTGCGCCGCCAACTGAAAACGTACACAGAAGGCCCGGTGCTGCTTGTTGCATGCATCATTCATGGTTCGCGCGAAACGCTGCAACGCGACGTTCGTAGACCGTTCGCTTTCGCACGTTCGAGCGAAAAGTAACGCGTTTTTCACGCTTTTCCCGCAATATCGGTGTTTCCTGATATTCGGGAATCAACGGGGATTCCGAGGATACAATATATTATCGGTGCTTTGTGACAAAATAGTGATATTTATCGAGCGGGAAGTGAGTCTCGGCTATCCGGAGCGTGGGTCGCACGGTCTCGGAATCGCGTCTGCTCTGTCAACAAATTTGTTGGTGCTTCGAAGCTCGTTTTCTCGCGGAAAAAACGCTTCTACGTGATCGTGAGTGCAAATTGACGCATAGTTTCGAAAAAGAGAACGATATTTATGGAAAAATTGAAAGTTTCGTGGTGGGCGTCGAGCGAGCGGTGACACCGGCGCGTCTTGCCAGATAGCACGAGTTTCGCGTTATTCGTAGTGTCTTTTTCGCCTGACAGTTTTTCAAGAACAATCGTAACTCGCCGTCTCGAGGAAATATCATTAATTTAACATTCTCGTTATCTTTTTTCCTACTTTTTCGGAGGTTATGCGCTGTGTACAGAGGGCGCGACGGTACCGGGAATTTTTAGAGCGCAGGGGTTGGTCCGAGGGTTTCGCGCGCGCTTCGTCTCCCGCGCTTCGACTCCCATCTCCCGCAATTTTTCGCGCAAAAATTGTTTAACGCTGTTGAACAACAATCGGTCGTGAAAGGAGACGAAACAACGTTGCAATCGTCGATATCGTGTCTTTGTTAAAGTACAAAAAACGGGAATAAAGCGCAATAAATATTTTACGGGAGACTCGTTCGAGCCCGTCTTATGCGGTGCCTGCATTATGGCGATCGTGTGACCGTAAGGAGCGAAGGCCCGGATTCTCCGTCGTTTTTCATCGTCTACTTTACACCGAATTTTATCTTAATTTTATGAATACTTGCCGAAATCTCTCGACGAAACGAGCCTTTTCAACTCGGTGCGATAAAATCGTATTTGAAGCTCGAAGATCGATCGAAAACACACGTCATCAAAATCCGCATCAAGATGCCACAAACTAGGTGAGTCCCGCGCCAGAATTATTTTATTTTCTCCACCGAATTTTCCCTTTTCCACGATAAAAAGTATATTTGCGTCCGTGGAATTGTTTTTTCAACCTCTCGTCACGATTTTCACGATTTTGCCAAGATCCACATTTTTTTTTCTCAATATTACGCGACTAACCTGTTTCCTTCTCGCGATTCCTCGAGGCGTGGGCTCGGATTTTCGAGTCCTTGATTTCGAGGGTAGTTAGCATCCACGATTCATCTTCTACGCATCGAAGAGAGAAAAAAAAAGAGAATTAACTGAAAATCTCGAATACGCGAAATATAAAGTCCACCGTGGTCGTAGATGAATTTTTTTTTCAACAGTAGAATTCACGAGCCTGCTGGGAGGTTCGCTTGAACAAAATTATCGTAACGACTCTCAGATTCCATCTGCTAAATAATAAAACTATTTATTGGCCTTGGCCAACGTCGAGGATTCAAGCTTGTACTTTTGGGAGTCGGGAGTCAATTTTTTCTTTTCGTTTTTCGACACAGTCTGCAGGAGAAGCAACAGGCGTCCCAGTCGTTTCTGCAATGTGGCAAGAATTTGACGCAACAGAGTCACAAGCGCAAGAGAAGGGCGACGGAGCTGTCGGAGGATGCAGAAAACATATATCCTCCGGCAAAAGTGCCAGCACTGTCCAATGGCTCCTGCAACGAGAGTTGTCACGGTTCTGAGGGTTCCAAAACGCCTCTTCAAGTGTCACCTCTCAAGGAACAGCAGGAGCCAGCAACTTGGTCCGAGCTGAGGACAGCCACCTGTTTCTTGACGCCTTCCGCGTCAACCGGGACTTCGCACAGGCCAAGTCCCTTACCTTCGTTCCCATGGGCTGACGGCAGTCAAGTCTGGTCCATCATGTGCCTGGGGGATCAAAAAACTCTTACACAGAGAGACCCGCAGATGTTCCAACGTCATCCGACTCTGCAACCTCGCATGAGAGCAATCCTCCTCGATTGGCTCATCGAGGTTTGCGAAGTCTACAAGCTCCACAGAGAGACTTATTATCTTGCCATGGATTACATCGACAGATATCTTTCTACTCATCAGAATGTGCCCAAAAATCAACTTCAACTGATAGGCATCACATGCTTGTTTATAGCAGCAAAGGTTTGTCTCTTCTTATATTTTTTCATTACATTTTATTTTATTTTTTTTTTCACTTTTTATTCATTTACAATGATCAAGCATATTTCAATGTTTGACTATATAATTTTTTATGAATCATACGATTAAAATTGACGTTTTTATAAAAATAAATAAAAGGAGTGTCCTATTTATTTTTCAATGACAATCATTAGATATTTATTGATCTTTGAAAATAAAGATGGATTGATTAAATTTGACTGTTAATTATTTTTTGTATTCCAGGTCGAAGAAATATATCCACCAAAAATAGCGGACTTCGCTTACGTGACGGACGGTGCGTGTACGGAGGAGGAGATACTGGGAAAGGAGTTGGCAGTGCTGAAGGGACTCGGATGGAATCTGTCGCCGATAACTGCCCCGGGTTGGCTGAACGTTTACATGCAGGTGGAATCGGGCGACTGGTCGAAGCCGAACGCTTTTATTTATCCTCAATACGGTGGACTCCAGTACTGTCAAGCGGCCCAGCTGCTCGATCTCGCGACGCTGGACGAGGGTAGTTTAAAATTTCCTTACAGTCACATAGCCGCCGGGGCGATTTATCACACGCAGGGCCGGGAATGTGCGCTCCGGGTCTCGAAATTGTCCTGGGAACAGCTCGAACCGTGCGCACGCTGGCTCGGCGCGTTCGCGGCGATCGTCGCCGAGGAGAGCTCCCAGTTACTGCTGCTTCGATCTTCCGTGCCTCCGGTCGACACGCATTCGGGATCCGGACTCAGAGCTTCCGTTCCTAACATCGTCATCGACGAGTCCCATCGCATACAGACTCACGTCGTCGACCTGGCGATGCTGGAAAAGGCGAAACAGCGACTGAGCGAAGAAATTCTTCAACTTGATTCAATCGACACCAACTTGGACTCGGTCGGCAGTCCGGATCAGAGCGGTATCCTGACACCACCGTCCAGTAGTCAGAAAAATTCTCCAACTCCCTCGCCAACGATCCCTCCGTTGCATCCGTACACATAAGTCTTTCCTCGATCGTTGGTACCCAACGATCCACAATCCTGTGAAACATTTTTCCGTGCGCGACTCTGCTAGAGTTTCCTTCTCCCAATATTCGGAAGAACGGGATGATTCTTCATTTTTTTTTTACGGAACAAGACTGCGCGCGATCAAGAATTAATCTAGGATAGAAGCAACGAGTCCAGGAAGGCGGAATTACTTGATTTATCCTGAATTTCGTGAAAATTCGATAAAACACTTGGACTGTTTATTTCCAGAGGAAAGTCCTAATCTGCCCGATCATTCTTTTAGCTTAAAAATCATAAAAATTATATTAATTTTACTTTCATGGTCTCGAGGAGGGAAGAAGAAAGAATAAAAATTCTCTTGAGCCTCTTTAGGTGAAATTCGACGTAATTTTTGTACGTCGCGTAGTAGGAACACGAGTGTCGAAATTCGATTATATATTTTTTTTCTCTTAGCGAAGCGCTTCATTTTAACCACTGTTAAATATGAATAATCGTCCTATTTTGCGTAACTTTCCCACTCGGTTGCCAAATCGCGTCAGCAGTGTTAGCCAATAATTTTCAACGGTAGAGTTTCTTTTTTATTCGTGTCGGTCAGCAAAATTGTGCGAGCCGAGGCACGCAATGGATAAAAGTTTGAGACAATAACTAAATTTTTTTAAAAATATATATCTGAAAAAAAAATAGATCGCTGTGATGAAGTTCGTGCGAAAAACATTCCCTCGAACGCTTCGGGGTCCACTCGAGTAAAATCCCGACTGGCGTAAAAGAAATTTATCGAGCAACCAGTGCACTTTTCCTCGCTGTGAATATTAAACAAAATAAAATAAATAAAAAAAACATTAAAAAAAAGGAGGAATAAAAGATGAACGGTAAATTGTAGAAGACGCGTTCATGCTAAACTTAAGTGCCTTAAAAAAAATCGCAAGTGCTCTTACCTCGTTTTCAAATCTTCCTATGAAAGTGAAAAAAAAAAATTAACCTTGTAAATAGTATTTTTTTCATCTATATATATATATATTATTCGCCTTGAATAATTGTGCAACGAGTATTGTACGAGTTTGCACGTGTGAACGTGATTAGAATTTTTTCGTGTGAGTGCATGCCAGGAGAGCGACTGTGTGTATATATTTTATGTATACGAAAAATTAAAAGTTACGAGAGAAAAAGATATAACTGCATCGGAGAATAATTACGCGAGTTCTTGTACGTGGTGGGCTGATTCTGTATAAACTTGCATGCCACGATTATCAAGTTTGTATCAGTTTGTAAGCAGAGATTGACAATAAAAGTTCGTAGACGAAACAAAATTACACACTTATCCTCCCAATAGTTGGACAATTTTAGCTATATTATTTTTCATATTTGAATTATTTGATTCTCAATAAATTCGTATGGATTATTTTTCCTGTACGATGCATTTTTCATAAAGTTAATTTATTGGAAAAAAGGGCAGTACGTTAACTATACTCTTCACTTCTCTACTCTTGACATTATTTTTTCGTATTTCATCTTGAATTCGGCTGCTATAAAAAAAATTGACTATTTTGGAATAAATTAGTTCAAAAAAAATTTTTCTGTAGTTTTAAAAAGCCAAATTTAGCTTAAAATATGATCTTGAGTAAAGAAGTGAAGAGTAGTCGATTTTAAAATATTTATTTTAACTTGAAATATTACTTTAAATTAAAACAAAATGAGTTTTGAATTGTTAAAATATCAGATAATAGTTTAGATATGAATTTCAAGCAGATTTTTTCGTTTAAATATTTTGTTTATAATTAAGATAAAGTGAGAAAAACCCTTTAGCTGTCCAACTACTGGGACGTTTATCTCATCAGAAAAATAACGATGGTCCCTTTATCCCGCCAAAAATGAGAATGACGCCATGGAAAAATCGATAAAAAGGCTACTTTTCATTTTAATTCATTTTCCAATAAAAAAAAAAGCGATTCTGCGTTATTCCCGGAGATATATTCGTCCTGGAAATCGCGAAAGAACGTTTCAACCTTAACTTAAATTAAATTGTAAACAAAATACATCTGTTTTCTGCATGACCGACAGATTAATGAAAAAAGAATACGATTACAGGTTAACTCGAGCGCTCGCGCGCGCGGGAGTTCACGAGCACGATATCAAGAATGCGAACGCGATCTTTCATGCTTTCAGTAAATGTTTATTTATCAAAAATAAAGGTGTACGTAATAATAATTTTACTCTCGTTTACACGAGATAAATTTTTCAATATTTAATATACATCGATATTAAATTTATTTGCCAATCAAAAGTTTTACATTATTTTGAATTTATATAGAATATGCGTCTTCTTCGAGATTTAAAAAAAAATCGGTAAGAACTGATGAGTAGGGAAGAGGAGGGGGGGGGGGTAGGTACCAATCCGTAACAGACTAATATCTGCCTTGGCGCCCTTGCCTCCTTGCCAGTGTTGTACGAGAAGCTGCGAAGGAAGAAAACGTGTATTGTACATTTTCTATTAATATAGAAAAGCAGATAAACATGGCCATTCATTGAGGACTTCATCGTTTTGATTTAAAAAAAGTAAAGGTTAGTGTTTTTTATAGAATTATTTTGAACACGATTTCGAAAAAAAAACACGTTTCGCGCCAAAAGAAAAACGCGTGTTTCGCTTTAGTTCGCGATAAATTTTTTGTGTTTTCGTATTTGATTGTATTATTTTTGCATAAAGAATATACATATTATAATATATATAATATATATTATAATAATATATTATATATATTATAATATGTATAATATATTATATTTTTGTTTTATTTGAGTAACAAAGAGTGATCCGAAAAATCTCGTACTGTTCGTTCCGGACGAACAGTGTCGGTGAACTTTGTTGATGTTTCAGTCGTAAGTCAGCATTGACTTCATCCATGTTACCACGTTTGTTTTCATTTTCGTATAATTTTTTTTTGTATAGAAAGACAGAAAACGATTATTATCAAGAACCTTGAAGAATCGTTTCAAAATCTCACACGTATCTATATTGACTTAATTGAACCATAGAGTTCGATTATAAATTTAAAAAATAGCACATATGTAATGATTAAGATAGTACAATCGCAAAAATGTGTTGAGACAGATTTTCTTAAAAATTTGCACAGGTCTTCTTTAATGTCATATGAAAACATGTGTCAAATTTGACAAAGCTTCGCCATCTAGAAATCGAGATATTATACACTGAAAGTCGTTACTTTTTCGAATCTCCCATAAGAGCCCATGTTAAAAGTAGCAATTTTTAAAAATTAATGTCTAAATAATTACATTGTTGAGCCTTTTTAAATTTTGCAAACACTTTAACACAATGCTAACGAAGATCTGTGCAATTTTTTGAATAAATTCTGTCTCAAGAAATTTTAATCGATGATTTTACATCAAGTTAACACATAAGGACAAACTTTTGAATGTACTATCTTAAGGTAGTACAATCGCAAAATCATGTTGAGACAGATTTTCGTAAAATTTGCACAGATCTTCTTTAATGTCATATGAAAACATGTGTCAAATTTTACAAAGCTTTACCATTTAGAAATCGAGATATTATACATTGAAAGTCGTTGCTTTTTCGAATCTCCCATAAGAGCCCATGTTAAAAGTAGCAATTTTTAAAAATTAATATACACACACGTTAACACGTCTCATAAATTCTGTTCCAAGAAATTTTAATTGATAATTTTACATCAAATTAACACATAAGGACAAACTTTTGAATAGACTGTCCTCGGACGGGCGCTTGTGGTCTTTTTTGACCCCAGAAAATTTGAATTCGCGTTTTATCATGGAAATTTCTTGTTACATTTTTTCTTTAAATCCCTTTTTTAGATGTTTTTCTTTATAAATAAAATTTTGTTTGCAAAACTTAATCAAAAACATGTCAAATGACAATTTTCTGCAAAAAAAACTGTAAAATGTAGTATATTATATTTTTTAAAACAGTTTAAAAACTGACGCGCCCTTGCGCGTCCCGTTTTTTGACGCACCCATCCAAGAGTTAACAAATTGAAAAAAAAAACATTTAATTTTTTTAAATTACTGAGCGACTAATTTTTCCAATCTCTATTATTCCTAATAAAACAATAAATGATACAATTATTGTTATTTTTTACAGTATCATCAAGAGATTTTAAAAATGCAGGATATAATAAATATTATGCATCCCTTTTGGGAAGAAAGGGACACGGTCTTACTATTGGGTGATCTCTATCCACGTGACGTACCTGGCAATGATGAAGCCATTGATGGAACTTGCTCAAATTTAGAAGCGCTTCTAAAAATGAATAACATTCCTACGCAGCAGGACATGAATGTTGATGATAAAAATTGCGTGGATGTTTTTAAATACCTTGTACTGAACACAGACTTCTCTTCAGAAAACATACTGCCTGCAGAGGATCCATGTGATGAACTAGAGGCTCAACGATTTTCAATGCATCCTTATCTTCTGATCGAGATTCTTTTTTTTCTGTGGTACGAGGATATTATTGCAGAATCTGTACTTCATTTACCTCTGAATGTGACAGTCGAGCTGATTGACGTTTCAAAAAATTTTTTGCATGAATTGGAATTTGACCGGAGGTCGAATTTTCTGTCAATACTCTTGTCGAACATCTATAAGAGACTTAATCTGATAATCAGGGAAGGTGCTCTTGCCTTTGACATGGATGATGAATCAAAAGAATTAATGAATCTCTTTGACGAGTTAATGAATTTCTTTTCTAACGACAGAATTGTAGAACTATCCAAAGTTAGGGGTCTTGAAAGATGCTATACGTGACAATCGAATGTTTTAAATGTGAGGAAAGTGGTATTGACCCCACGACAAAAATGAGGAATCTCTACAGACTATCTTGTGGCAATAAATTCCGGAAGAAAGCAAAAAAACCTTTTCGTGATCAACTGAGAGCTTGGAAACAAACATTCGTTGAAAATTTTTGGCAGCAAGTTTTTTCAATCTTCAATGAGGATATTTACAATGATTGGGCACAGCTTGTGGATCCTTACTGTTTGATGAATCTCCAGCACTGTCTTCGTGTTTACTGTTATCAATTGATGAATTTAATTGAAAAAAACAAGAATATTAAAACTGAGAAATTGATGCAAATCCTGGAGGTGATAAAGCCACTGGAGCCATCAGATAACGAAATTCTAAATTCCAAACGCGAGCTCGACAAGATAATTTGTAGTTTAATGATCTGTACGGTTGGTCCTCTCACTGAGCTTTCGAAACGTTATCGCGAATGGGACAGCCAGACCTTTCATACAGTTTGTAAATTCATCCGCTATATGGAAGATGAAGATTTTGCTAATTTTCTCGAATATTACATTTATATAATGGGCAAGTCTTACCAAGAAGATTATAAACGTCGAGTTTACACAGTTCTGTCGAACGTTCTCTGCAAAGACAATAGAAAAAGTGGTTGCGGTACAGTTCTCATTTCCATCTTCATGCACAGCATTAAAAACACCAGTCTCGAGTCCCTGATCATGAAAGAGAACACTGAAACATTGCCAAAAGAGGATGCACCAACGACATCGGAGATATTACCCAAAATTGATCTCAAATCTCCACTCAATCTTCGAATTGTGCTAATCTCTATGCTGGAAGTTCCTATCCAATTTCTCACAATTCTCGTAAAAATATGCATTGGCCATTCACATTACAAGAACTTACGAGCAACGATTAGCCCAAACGACCTCATGTTTCTCTCACCGATAATGACTGCACGTTTGGAACCAAGCAAAAAGGTCTTGCTCGTAACTCTTATTGCGATCACAACGACGAAGGGTGAATGGGATCCAAAAAAGTGGAACGATTTCGTGCAATTCATGCTCGAAAACAATATCTTCACTGAAGACGAGTTTGTAAATATTGTAATGCTTTCTTTTTTGGAAGAAGCATCAGTGGATGCCTGTAATCAAAACACGATGCTAACTATGCTAAAAACCCTGAAGAATATATTTCCCGAATGTACCAGAGATACATCTTATACTTGTTTGCTTCTTGCCCTGGCTCATGAATTAATAGTCTCGCGCGAAAGTCCAGTCTCGAGATTATGGTTTAATAAAATAGTTAATGTTGTCGAAAGGATCTGTCGTGATATGAGAGGTAATATATAAAAAGTTTTAATGTTTTTTTATTTTTGAAATCGTTTATAAATAACATTTGACGAACACAGTACAAATATACCTTGTTTTTTTTATATGTTACAGTCAAATTATCAACATCTAATGACGTAGTGTTTAGGACAACTTATTTAGAGATAAAACTAGAAACACTCAACCCCATTGACGATTATCACTTCCAAGCCTTCATCTGTCCAAATCTCGAGCCACATACGGAATATAATTTTGTCTGCAGATATTATGAACAGCATTGTTCAAAAAGGCTCGGGAGACTACAAGAATTGTTGCAGAGGAATGGAAAAGAAATCAACAAATTCTTGATACTGGAAGATTATATTCGGCACTTCTTCGCAAATTGTGTCGAGAGCGAATACATTCTCTTCGTTGACTCAATTGTTCGTGACTGGCGTATATGGAACTACAGGAACGAGTACGAAGCTTACGACAAGATCGTGTATTTTACCGTCGAAGCTTGCGCCTTCCATACTGAATTAAATCCGAAATCGCCTTGGACCGATCGTTTCCCTTGTTTGCTGAAGAACCTCGTGAAGAGTACGATAAGAATCACAGGTACGTTTGGACTTGAAGATAAAAAGGAAGTTTATGACTCGTTGCTTCGCCATCTTCGAAAATTGGACGAGTGGATCGAGGATAGAGGATCCGCGTCGTACTACAAGGATTTTCTGTCCGAAATGAACAACCGAGTTACGACGGAATTTGCGATGGAAAATTTGAAGACCGTCCTCGCGTTGGTCGATACTTTCGCCGACAAATGTATGAAGCATAACTTTTGGTTTTCAAGTAAACGCAACTCCGATCGTGCTGAAAGATTCAAAGTGGCTTACGAGTTTATACGCACACTGATGCTTCCTTATCACATGCAGGTCGACTCCTCACGCTTGCTCGAAACGTATCACATCTTGTATCCCGAAAATCAAAACGAGTAACTTTTCGTTTTTTTTTTCTCTTCGTCATCAAATCAATTTATATTCGAGCAAACAGGATTGTGTGTTTTACCCATTGTGTATTTTTCATTTTATTTTTAAACTTGTGTATGTAATTGCTGTATGTTTTATGCTCGGAATCAAAGCTTGAACGCCCAATAAAAAGAAGAGAATTTTTAATTTCTGACACAATATCTGAACGACAGTACTATATTCGAATACCACCCTGTTTTTGGTTTTTCCATCGCTCTCATCCAATGATACATCCTGTATGCAAAGTACACATAAGGTAAACTTCTCAATAGTTTGACAGCTAACGGTTTTCACGCTTTATCTTCATTTTAAAAAATATTTAAACAATAAATCTGCTTCTAATTAAACGTGTAAACTATTGTCTGATATTTTAGCCATCCTAAACTCATTTTACGTGTTAATTTTAGACAATATTTCTAGTAAATATATACTTGAACGTTTGTATATTTAGGATGTCCCAATAGTTAGACAGAAAATTGACCCCGTCTCTAGGGTTCAACTTGTTTGTTCCAATAAATTAAAATTATGAAAAATAAACCTCTTTGTATATATGAAAAATAATCGATACGATTTTATTAAAAAATAAATAATTCAAATGTTAAAAATAATATAGCAAAAATTGTCCAACTGTGGGGACATGTCCATCTATTGGGACGTTTACCTTAGCACATATCGTGCACGATGCGAAAGGTGAAGAAATGATTATTAGAAGAATGGTATATACTGGGACATACGAAGAGCTCAAAATTATTCAATTCTTTTGGAAATTGTTTTATTGTTATACAAATGTCAATAATTTTATTGTATATATGTTAATATCTTTTCAGTAAATGTTTGTTTATAAAAAAGAAATGTGTATATGTAATAAAATAATGTTATTCATCTCGTTTATCATACAAGAAAAATTGTGGAATCTGTAATATCGATATTAAATTTACTTACGAGTTTAAAACTCTCTGTAAATACTTTTGACTTTGAAGAATATGCGTCTTCTTCGAGGTGTAAACAAAAATCGGCAAGGACTTGAACGGGGGAGGGGGAACCGACGCGGAATAGCGAACGAATTTCATTATTGTCTTCGCTCCTCATATTGTGCTGTACAAGCTGTTCACCCATTTCGTAAAGCTTCGGAGAATGAAAAGGTATGTAAATTTATCGATATTTTCTAGTAATAAAGAAAAAAAAAATAAATTGACCATGTTGTGAAGGCTCTATTATTTGATTAAAAAAGCAAAACGGTATCTTCTTTGTAAAATCGTACGTTAATCAACACGATTTCGGAAAAAGACGTTTCGCGCATAAAGCGAAACACGTGTTTCTTTAATTCTTGATAAATTTTGTATTTTTCGTATTTGCTTGCATTATTTTTGCATACAAAAGCGTATAATATATTATACGTTGTTGAAACGTTCGAATTTGGGTTTTATTTGAGTAGCAAAGAGTGATCCGAGAAATCTCGCACTGTTCGTTCCGGACGAACACTGTCGGTGAACTTTGTTGATGTTTCAGTAGTAAGTCAGCATTGACCGCATCCATGTTACCGCGTTTGTTTTCATTTTCGTATAATTTTTTTTTTTTGGTATAGAAAGACAGAAAACGGTTTTATTATCAAGAATCTTGAAGAATCGTTTGAGAAATCTCATACGTATCTATATTGACTTCATTGAACGATAGACCTCTATTATAAATTAAAAAATAGCACATGCAATGATTGATAAAATGAAAAAAAAAGAAACAGTTAATTTTGTAAAATAATTAAGCAACTGATCTATTATTCCTAATAAAACAATAAATGATACAATTGTCATTACTTTTTTACAGTATCATTATAACATTTTTCAAATGGAGAATATAATAAGCGTAATGCGTCCCTTTTGGAAAAAAAGACAAGATGGCCTGCGGATGGGTTATTTATATTCACGAGACTTACCTGGCAGTGATAAAGAGATTGGCAACATCTGCAAAGATATAGAGAACATTTTGAGAATTATTGGCATAACTACACAGGAGGACACGAAAATTGACGATAAAGATTGTATAAATGTTTTTAAATACCTTGTTATGAACACACACTTCCATTCACAGGACAGACTGACTACAAATACACAGAATAATGAACGAGATATTCAAATGTATTCAATGCCTCCTTATCTTCTGATTGAGATTCTGTTTTTTCTGTGGTACGAGGAAATTATTGCAGAATCTGTACTTCATTTACCTCTGAATGTGACAGTCGAGCTGATTGACATGTCAAAAAAATGTTTACATAACTTGGATTTTGACCGGAGAATGAAGTTTCTCTCATTGCTCTTATTGAACAGCTATAAGAGACTGAATCTGATAATCAGGGAAGGTGCTCTTGCCTTTGACATAGATGATGAATCAAAAGAATTAATGAATCTCTTTGACGAGTTAATGAATTTCTTTTCTAACGACAGAATTGTAGAACTATCCAAAGTTAGGGGTCTTGAAGAAAAACATGCTATGCGTGACAAGCGAATGTTTGAAATGTGAGGAAAGTGGTATTGAGCCCAAGCCAGAAATGAGGAGTCTCTACAAACTAACTTATAATAATAAATCATGGAAGAAAGTAAAGAAACCTTTTCATGATGAACTGAGAGCTTTCAAACATACATTCGTTGAAAATTTGTGGCAGCAAATAACAATGTTCAATGAGAATATTTACAACGATTGGGCTAAGCTTGAGGATCCTAACTGTTCAATGACTCTCCAGCAGTCTATCTGCTGTGACTGTTATCAGTTGATGATTTTAGTAAAAAAATGCAAGAAAATAAAAACCGACAAATTGACGCAAATCCTGGAGATGATAAAGCCACTGAATCCAGATACCGAAACTCCAGATTCCCAACGTACACTCCAAACAATGATTCGTGATTTAAATATGTGTATAGAAGCTGTTCTTCCTGATCTTGCGAATCTTTATCGCGAATGGGACACCACGACCTTCATTATAGTATCCAGATACATTCGCTATATGACAGATAAAGATTTTGCCAATCTTCTCGAATACTATATTCATGTCATGGGCAAGAACGACCAAGAAGATAATAAACGTCGAGTTTACACAATTCTGTCGAACACTCTCAGGAAGCCAAGTAAAAAAAGCGGTTGCTGTACTGTTCTCGCTTACATCCTAATGCACAACATTGGAAACACCAGTCTCGAGTCCTTATTAATCACGAAAGAGGATACTGAAACGTTGCCAAAAGAGGAAACACCAACGACGTCGGAGATGTTACCCAACAATGACCTCAAGTCTCCACTCAATCTCCGAATGATCCTAATCTCTATGCTGGAAAGTCCTCACCAATTTCTCTCAATTCTCGTAAAAATATGCATTGGCCACTCAGAGTACAAGAACGTACGAGCAACGATTAGCCCAAACGACCTTATGTTTCTCTCGCCGATAATGACTGCACGTTTGGAACCAGGCAAAAAGCTGTTACTCTCAACACTCGCTTCGATCACAATATTCGAGGACGGAAAATGGGATCCGGAGAAGTGGGACGATTTCGTGCAAGTCATGCTCGAAAAAAATATCTTCACTGAGGACGAGTTGATAAATTTTGTAATAATTTCATATTTTGAAAATGAAGGAGGATTAGGGACTATCGATGAACAGAACATCATGACCATGCTAAAAACCCTGAAGAAAGTATTTCCCGAATCTACCAAAGAAACATCTTTTACTCGTTTGGTTATTGCGCTGGCTAAAAAATTAACGGACCTGCGCATCAGTCCAATCTTGGAAAGCTGGTTTGATGAAGTAGTCATTCTTGTCCAAAGCATCCGTTGTGATATGGAAGGTAATATATAAGTACTCACAATGTTTTTTATAATCGTTTATAAATAGCTTTTGACGAACGATAGTACAGATATAATATACCTTGTTTTTTAAATGTTACAGCCAAAATATCAACATCTAATGACATAGCGTTTAGGGCTACTTATATAGAAATGAAATTGAAAACACTCCACCCCATTGACGAGTATCACTTCCAAACCCTTATCTCTCCGAATGCTGAGCCGGATACGGAATGTAATTTTGTCTTCAAAAGTTATGAAAAACGTTGTTCAAAAAGGCTCGCGAGAATACAAGAATTGTTGCGAGCAAATGGAAAAGAAATCAACAATTTCTTGATAATGGAAGATTATATTCGACACTTCTTCGTAGCTTGCGCTGCGAGCGAATACGTACTCTTCGTTGAATCGATGATTGCTCGGGACTGGCGTAAATGCAACTACAAGAACGAGTACGAAGCTTACGACAAGATCGTTAATTTTACCGTCGAAACTTGCGCCTTCCATTTTCAAGCCTTTCCGAATGAACCTCTGTCTGTTCGTTTGCCTTGTTTGCTCAAGAACCTCGTGAAGAGTACGAAAAGAATCACGGGTGATAATGGACTTGGAAATATAAAGGAAATTTATGATTCCTTGCTTCGCCATCTTCGAAAATTGGACGAGTGGATCGAGGATAAAGGATCCGCGTCGTACTACCAGGATTTTTTGTCCGAGATTAACAATCAAGATACTTATTTTCCTGAGATGGAAAATTTGGAGACCGTTCTCGCGTTCGTCGATACTTTCGCCGACAAATGTTTGGAGCATAAGTTTTGGTTTTCAAGTAAAAGTCACTCCGATCGTGGTAAAAGATACAAAATCGGTTACGAGTTTATAAGCGAATTGATGTTTCCTCATAACGTGCAGGTCGACTTCTCATCCCTGCTCGAAATTTATCTCTTCTTGTATCCCGAAAATCAAAACGCGTAACCTTTCGTTTTTTACTTCGTCATCAAATCAATTTACGTTAGAGCAATCATAATTATGTTTTACCTATTGTTTATTTTTCATATTTTTTTCACATTTATTTACGTAATTGATATATGCATTAATATGCTCAAAATCAGAGCTTGAACGCGTAATAAAAAGAAGAGAATTATAATTTTCTGGCACAATGTTTGAGTGACAGTACTATTCGAATACCACGTTGTTTTTTATTTTTCCATTGCCCCTATCCAACAATATATCCAATAAAGTTTATTCTAAAAATTACATACGCTCGTACTTTCAAGAATAAAGTTAACTCTCAATTTTGCGACTGCTAATGGTATTCAATTATGTAAAAATGTACGTAATTCGAAGCCTAAAATAAATTTAATTCAAAATTGTTTCTAAATACGATAATAGCGCCCTCATCGTCCCCCCATATGTTTTCAGCGAATATTTGTTTATCGAATAGAAATATATGTATTAATTTTACCTTCATTTGTACGAGGAAAAAAAATTTTGAATGTTTGAATCGCGTTAGAACTTCGACCTTCAATTATTATTTTTTCTGTACCAATATTTAATTTATTTACTGATTGAAAACTCTGTAAAATTTTTCAACTTTATAAATGAGCATCTTCTTCGAGGTTAAAACGAATTTTTGCAAAAAAAAATTTAAACCTGACCAAAAGTGGGGAGTACCATATCATATCCGGAAAAATTTCTTTGTTCACGCGTAGTTTACGTCATGCACGCGTTCCAGGATTAAGTTTTTGAAGGCTGTGGAAAAAGAAAAGGTATTTACCGATAATTTTTGTTAATAATTTAGATTAATATTGAAAAAGAATAATACGAGAGTATTTCGTCAAAACTTAACCATTCGATTTAATTAAGCGTAAATGTAAATGATTTTCTGAAATCGACGATCGTGATGAAGGAACTTCGCAGTTCGGAAAAACACTTGTTTTGTGTCTAGTATCTTTGTAGTTCGTGAAGAACTTTGCCTGTTTCGTAGTTGCTTGCATTTTATTAATTAAAACAAAAGCATATTTATCAATATTATACTTAAAAAAAATGGTAACATAAATTTAACTCGAAAAGAAGAGAATATTGCTCAAAGATTGCTAAATATTAACCTGTATGACATTCCATCAAAACAATAAAATTATATTTATTTACAGATCCATTTTAATAAGTAAACTTTTTTAAAATGGTGGATCTCCGAAGTAGGATGCTTCCCTTCTGGACGGAATATGAGGAAGTATGGGGACAGCCAGTATTTTTGGATTCACGAGACTCATTTACCAGTAACAAGAAGATTGATACCGTCTGCGTATGTGTAGAATTGATTCTGAGAATGTCTAATATTCCTACACAGGAAAACACGTCTGTTAAAAATGTAGATTGTGTTCGTGCTTTTAAATACCTTCTTCTGAACACTGAATTCGATATGGAGGAAGAATTGGTGGACAGTCTGGAATATAATGAACTGGTTGACAAAAGTTATCCATTGTCTCCTTATCTTCTGATCGAGATTCTTTTTTTTCTATGGTATGAGGAAATTATTGCAGAATCTGTACTTCATTTACCCCTGGATCTGGCCGTTGAGCTGATTGAAATTGCAAAAGATCATTTAAATATATTGGATTTTGACCGGAGACTGAATTTTCTCTCGCTGCTCTTGTTGAACAGTTACAAGAGACTTAATCTGATAGCTGAGGAACGTGCTATTTGCATAATTTCATTTATGACGAATGATAGTACTAATAAATTAATGACTTTCTGTCAAGAATTAATGGGTTTTTTCTTCAAAGATAAAATAGTAAAACTATCCGAAGTTAAAGGTCTCCAAAAATCTGAGAGAATTGGTCACATCATCAAAGAAATGCTGAAGGTGACAAGAGAGTGCTTGAAGTCTGAGGAAAGCAATATTGAGCTCATGCAACAAATGAAAAGTCTGTACGAGATTTCTTATGACGATGAATTATGGAAGCCAGTGAATGACTATTTTCATTCTCAATTGGAAGTTTTCCATCAAACGTTCTTTGAAACCTTGTGGCAGCAAGTTACAATGATCGATGAGAGTATTTATAACGATTGGGCAAAGCTTGAGGATCCCAGCTGTTTGATGACTCTCCAGAAATCCATTCGCATTGACTGTTATCGATTGATGGATTTATTAAAAAAATGCAAGAATATTATAACCGACAAAGGGATGAACATCCTGGATTTGATGAAGCCGCTGGAGCCAGATACTGAGATTGCACATTCCGAACGCAAACTCCAGCAGATGATTGACCTCTTAAACAGCAACGTAAAGTTGGCTGTAAAATGTAGTGTGCGCCCTGCCAAATGGAATTACCAAATCTTCAAGACAGTAATTAAACATGTTTCCGCAATGGATGATGAAGATTTTGAGAATCTCCTTGATTATTATATTGATGTAATGGGCAAGAATGGCCAGGAAGATTACAAACGTCGAGTTTACACGATTCTGTCGAACACTATGGCGAACCAAGGGGAAAAACGCGGTTACGAAAGCTTTATTCTTCCTCATATTCTCATGCGCAATGTCAGAAGTAGTCCCGAGGCCTCAAACATGCAAGAGAATACCGAATCGTTAATGTCACACAACAGTGACTTCAATTCTCCATTTAATCGCCGATTGGTATTAATCTCTATGCTGGAAAATCCACAAAAATTTCTCCTTATAATCGTTAAAATTTGCATTGGACACGTAAAATATGACAGAGAACGAGTAACGATCAGCCCGAACGACCTTGCGTTTCTCGCGCCGATAATGACTGCACGCCGAGGACCATCAAGGAAGACGTTCTTGTTCTCAACTCTCAGTATAATTACAAAGAGGGACAACGGATTGGATGAAGAATGGAATCCGGAAAAATGGGATGAATTTTTGCGAGTCATGCTTGAAAAAAATATTTTTACAATCGACCAATTTACTGATTCAGTGTTAATACCATTTTTCGAAAAAGACAACTATGATTTTTCTGGTAAAATCATGACGATAATGCTGAAGACCCTACAGAGAGTTTTTCCCGAGTGTACCAATGAGACTGATTTCACTCGTTTGTTTGTCGCCCTCGCCAAAACATTGGAAAACCTGCGCCTAAACGACAGAAGCTCGAGACACCAATTTAATGAAATGGTCGATATTCTTCTAAGTATTCGTGATGATATGAGAGGTAAAGTGTTCTAAAAAAATGTTTTTTGTAAATTGTTTATAAATTACAAACATTGGTACAGATGGAATAACTTGTTTTTTTAAATGTTACAGAAAAAATAGCAACATCGAAACTTGACTTTATGTTTGTAACATTTAAGCTGGCATTATCCGACCCCATCGATAAGTATCACTTCCACAAGCTTAGGTTTCTGAATGTCAAGCCTTCTAAAGAATTACCTTTTAACGTCGTCTACAAACTTTATGAGAAACGTTGCTCGTCGAATACTGCGAAGATGAAAAGATCGTTGCAAAAGAAGGGAGAAGAGATCAACAATTTCTCGATGCTGGAAGATTATACTCGACACTTCCTCTCAATTTGCGCCGACAGTGAATACGAGATTTTCGTTAAATCAATGATTGATTGCGACTGGCGAAAATTTAACTACAAGAACCAATACGAAGCTTATGACAGGATTGTTGCTCTTACCGTTGAAGCCTGTGCCTTCATTCTCGAATATCTCAAAAGAGACGATCATTTTTCTTGTTTGCTCAAGAGTCTTGTAAAAAGTACAAAAAGCATCATGGGTGAAAAAGGACTCGAAAATGTGAAGGAAATCGAAGACACTTTGCTTCGACATCTTCCAGCGTTGCTCAAGTCGATCGAAAAAACGTACAACTCGTCATCCTTCGAGGATCTTCTCTCTCAGATAAATAATCGAGACACGTCGGAATCTGCGATGGAAAATCTGGAGACACTTCTTGCTTTGATCGATACTTTCGCCGACAAGAGTCTCGAAAAAATTTTTTCTTGGCTTTGCAAAAAATCCTCCGTTCGTGCCTCAAGATTCAGCCTCGCTTGCGACTATGTATCTGAATTGATGATTCCTAAACCCGAGATGCCATCATTGCTCGCAATGTATTATTTACTGTGTACCGAAAATCAGAACAAGTAGCCCAGTGCTTTCCCCTTTCGTCGAAGGAGCAACTGACGAGCGAACAAACGGAAAGATCTTTACCTATTGTTTAATTTAAAAAAATTTTATATTTATATATTCGAATAATCAGCATTTCTCAGAATAAAAAGAAGCGACCTGTATATAAGTATTTGTTGCTGCTCTGAGTAGAAGATACGTTTAAATATAATGTACGATTATTTTTTATTTGTTCCTCTGCCCTTGTATTTAAGGAGGTATATTATAGTATCGTGCATTTCGTCTTACGTGTAGAAAATCATCAAGTGAAATTATTTTTAAGTTAATCTGACGAAAATTAATATTAATATTCCTTGATGGCATGTTAAAATACGTTTAAAATTAAAGAAAGATTTATCGTGCACATGTTAAGATATTGTGAAAAATAATAACTTTTAACACTGAGTCTTATGAGAAGTCACAAAAAAATGCGATATTCAAAGATAAATATCTCGATTTGCAGACGGTGGAAATTATTGAAATTTCGACACAAGTTAGGTATCACATTAATTTCAATGTGTGCCAAATTTTAGCGAAAAAAAAAGTTGAAAAATAATTTTCACGTGAGAAACGATAATACCTCCTTAATATAAAATTTAAAAAGCTGTATGGAAATAAAGTCAATTATGGTGCTACGTGATGCGTTCTATGCGAGCTGAAGCTGGAAACGAATTAAAAAAAAATCAGCGACGTCCAAAAGTGGGGAGTACAGCGGACGAATTTTTTTTAAGCGAATTCCACCAATCGACCACAAAGCCCTTGTCCTATATTTTTGGCTCTTTATAAACGTTTTGGACGATAATAAATGGAACGCGCCCTTTGTGCTGTGCACACGCATTTCGTGAGGAAGTTTTTAAAGCTACGTAGAAAGAAAAGGTGATACTTTTTAATCAAATTTTAGATTAATATTGAAATGGAAAAAAGTAAATATTAAAGTGCTTTTCTGAAGTAATAAAGGACCTCCACAGTTCGGAAAAATACTTTTTGCACCATTCTTTTTTTTATACTGTCAGAGGACTTTGTTACTGTTTCGAACATTGTTTCGACACGTTCGTATTTATTCACGTATCGGACTGTTTCTGTTTTTACGTAATTTTTTTGCCATCTATTACTGTCTTGAGCGAATTATGGACCATCGTTTTATAATAATTAATCGGAGATGTACGTTTCTAAAACACGAATTTATAAAATAATCAAATCTTTGAATGAGACACTTGTATCACATTTTGTCATAATAATAATAATGAAACGATTATTATTTCTTTTCAGCATCATCTCAAGAAGATACTTTTACAATGGACGATTTAATGTCTGATTTGCTATTCCTGCGAGAGGAAAAAGAAGCCAAGTGGGGCCCATTGAAAGATTTAGACTCACGAGACTTAGTCCAGAATAGTGAGAACATTGATGAATTCTGCGTACAGACAGAAATGATTCTGCGACTCAATAACATTCTTACACAGGAGAACACGTCCGTTAAAGATCCGGATTGCGTATTTGCTTTTCAATATCTTCTTCTGAACACAGAGTTTACCATGCATGAAAAGTTGACCGAGGATTCCCAATGTGGTGATCTGGATGACATGAGTTGTCCGATGTCTCCTTATCTTCTGATCGAGATTCTTTTTTTTCTGTGGTACGAGGAAATTATTGCAGAATCTCTACTGCACGTACCTCTGGATCTGACCGTTGAGCTGATTAAAATTACAAAAGAACACTTACATAACTTGGATTTTGATCGGAGACTGAATTTTCTCTCGCTGCTCTTGTTGAACAGTTACAAGAGGCTTAATCTGATAGCCAAGGAGGGTGCTATTTCAATTGACATGGATGTTAGCTCTCAAGAATTAATGACTCTCTGTCAAGAGCTAATGGGTTTTTTCTTCAAGGATGAAATAGTAAAACTGTCCGAAGTTAAAGGTCTCCAAAAATCTGAGAGAATTGGTCACATCATCAAAGAAGTGCTGAAGTTGACAAGCGAGTGTCTGAAGTGCGAGGAAAGCAATATTGAGCTCATGCGACAAATGAGAAGTCTGTACGAACTTACTTACGGTGATGAATCATGGAAGCCAGTGAATAACAATTTTCGTTCTCAATTGAAAGTTTTCCATCAAACGTTCTTTGAAACCTTGTGGCAGCAAATTACAATGATAGATGAGAGTATTTATAACGATTGGGCAAAGCTTGAGGATCCCAGCTGTTTGATGACTCTCCAGAAATCCATTCGCATTGATTGTTATCGACTGATGGATTTAGTAAAAAAATGCAAGAATATTAAAACTGACAAAATGATGAAAGTCCTGGATATGATGAAGCCACTTGAGCCAGATACCGAGACTTCAATTTCCAATATCCAGGAGCTGATTAATAATTTGAGCTGGAACAAATCAATGGTTCTCAAACTGCTTACTGCTCGTTATCACGAATGGAACATGAAAATCTTCAAGACTGTCCTTGGTTACATCCCCTGTATGGAAGATGAAGATTTTTCCAATCTCCTCGAATACTACATTCACATTATGAGCAAAGACTGCCAGGAAGATTATAAACGTCGTGTTTACACAATTCTATCAAACACTCTCAGAAAACAAGACGAAAAAAACAGTTGCGAAATTGCCCTCGCTTACGTCCTCGTGCACAATATCGGAAATAGCTTCAAGTCCTCGAATGCAGAGGAGAATACAAAAACCTTGATGTCACATGACCTCAAGTCTCCACTCAATCGAAGATTGGTGTTAATCTCAATGCTGGAAAATCCTGTAAAATTTCTCTCCATTCTCATCAAATCTACAATTGGGTACTGCGAGTACGACCATGCCACGATCAGCCCTCATGATCTTGAGTTTCTTTCGCCAATAATGACTGCACGATTCGTACCAAGCAAGACACTCCTGCTCTTAACTCTCGCTTTGATCACAACGGAGAACGGAATATGGAATTTGGAAAAATGGGACGAGTTCGTGCTAACGATGCTCGAAAAAAAAATCTTCACCGAGGATCAGCTTATCAATTCTGTACTGATACCTTTTTTCGAAGAAATTGAAGTATCCCATTTTTCTCCCCGCAATGTCGCGATTATGATGAATACCCTGAAGGACGTTTTTTCCGGATTTACCGATGAAACGTCGTTCACGCGTTTGACTATCACCCTCGTCAAAACACTGACGATCCTGCGCCGAAATTTGGCCACGTCGAGGGTCTGGTTTAGTATAATAGTCGATCTTGCCCACATGACCCGTTGTGACATGGAAGGTAAAGTATTTTTTTCATTATATTCATAAATTGTTTTGAACAAACACCGCAGATCTGACAGAATAATTTTTGTATTTTAAATATTACAGCCAAAGTATCATCCAAGGAAGTAAAAGTTGACGTTGCTCGTATAAAAACGACGCTGGAATCAGTGGATCCCATCGACGATTATCATTTCCGCGTCTTTGACTCTCCAAATGCTGAGCTGGATACGGAATCTAACATCGTCATGAAAAGTTATGAAAAACGTTGTTCAACGAGGCTCGCGAAGATAAAAGAATCGTTGCCAGAGGATGGGGAAGAAATGAAAAATTTCTCGATGCTGGAGGATTATATTCGACATTTCTTCTCAACTTGCGCTGAGAGCGAATACGTACTTTTCGTTGAATCGATGATTGCTCGGGACTGGCGTAAATGCAATTACAAAAACGAGTACGAAGCTTACGACAAGATTGTAAATTTCACGATCGAAGCCTGCGCCTTTGCTCTTGAATGTAAGGACGCGTGCCCTAAAGATTGTTTTTCTTGTTTGCTCAAGAGCCTCGTGAAAAGTACGAAAAGAATCATGGGTGAGAAAGGACTCGAAGATCTAAAGGAAATCGATGATTCTTTGCTTCGACATATTTCAACACTGGACGAGTCGATCGAAGGGACGGCTTACTCGTCGTTCTACAAGGATTTTCTCTCTCAGGTGAATAATCGAGACACAACGAGACCTGCGATGGAAAATTTGAGGAGCCTCTTCGCGTTTATCAGAAAATTCTCCAACACGTGTGTCCTGAATCGTCTTCAATTTTCTAGTAACGAAAAACACTCCGTTCGTACCAAAAGATACAAAATCGCTTGTGAGTTCGTTTCCGAAATGATTAATCCTAATCACGAGTCGGTCAACTTTTCATCCTTGCTCGAAACTTATCGCTTTTTGTATCCCGATAATGAGAACAAGTGATTTGTCGTTTTTTTTTTGTCATCGAAAAAACTCACGTTCGAGCAAACAGAAAATTTCTACCCATTTTTTTTATTATGTATTTTTTTTTGTTTTTGAGTAATTAGCTTTCGCACAATCAAAGCTTGAACGCGCGTAACAAAAAGAAGAGAACCGCAAGTTCCTGCCGCGATATCGGAGGGGGAGAAACGTTCAAAGACCGCGGTTGGCTTTTCGTCTCTCGATCGCTCTTATCTTACGTTATTTCCAGTGTAAGTACAATATGTACCAAAACTCAACGTGTATGCTTTAAACAAGTTTTATTTTTTTAGTTTCATTTTCATGTATAAAGCGTCTCTTAATTTTTCTAAAAAAAATTTAAGCTTAATAAGCAAGTACTTGTTTAAGGTTTTTCTGTACTAGATCAGCAGCAATCTGAATTTATCAAAAATCACATTTAGACTCGATTTTTTTATACGTTTATACGTATATTTTTTACACTTTAATACCAGCTGCAACATGAATTAAAAATTCAAGCATCCTTTCTTTTTACGATCTGTAAAACGGCATCGTAATGAAAATGAAGTTGAATAAAAAAAAACGATTTAAAGGTTTTACTTATTGTCGTAACTCTTGAATCAGATTTATAATAAAAAAAAAAAAATTTTAACGACCTACCTTTTATTGCTTATAATTATAAGCAACTGTACAAATTTTCCATAAGAAAAGATTAAGATTCTGAGAATACAGCCCGATAACTCTGAAATTATGCAGTACGGATGTTCACGAATGAATTTCTTGAGGGGAATCATGCGTCCGAATTTCCCGATATTTCCTCTATCTAATTTCATAAATTATTGACAGGGAATCGTGAATTTTAACAAGCTAAATATTCTCTTAACCATTAATGCAATTTCCCCCGCGATATCTGAATAATTTATGTCTCTCGTCAAATGATGAAAAAAAAATAACTTCTTTTCCAGTGACTATCTTCCAAATTCGTGTCCCCCGAGTGTTTGGATTAAAATTGCGTGAGACGTAACAGGATGAGATGTCAAATATTCGTAAGTGAAAAAAAAAAGAGACAATTTCGATCGTTACGTGATTGAACGAACGTGCTGACAAGTCGAACGGAAGCGAAAAAAATCGTGCAAATGTTCCTCAAATGGTGATAACGAAAAAAAAAAAAATCTAGAACGCACACTTCCCGTCAGCCGTGCGCTCAGTTTTCTTTACGGGTGATATCATAATGGTCTTTATTATCGTTATCGTTATTGGTATTATGTATATCCATATTTATATGTATACATAACTTGATGCTATTATATTTACAGATTTTTCACATTGTAAAAAATATAACATATTTCGTATTCAATACCATACACAGGTAGTACTGAAAGGCCGACGATGTACATCTAAATTCTGGTGTTTTCTCTATGTTTCATCTTCAATCCTCAATCCCAATTTCGTCCTTTCTCCTAATTTATCTATTTTCTCTCCTCGCTACATTATTCCTCCTCAGTCCCAGTGATCCGGTTGGGCGAGCACATAATCGTCCAGTGTCGCGAGTCGCAAGTCGCAACGGTCGAGAGCGAGCGATCCTTTCACTCTTCCGAAAAATTCTGGTCCTTCGGAATGATATGCTGCTTCGTGCCAGATGCTCTCTCATTTTTTACTCTCTCTCTCTCTCTTTTCATTTTTCTTCTCAACGAGCGTCGCGACCGTTGCTCCGTTTTTTCTTTTCTTCCTCTCTCTCTCTCTCTTTTTTACATTTTTCATTCGCTCATTTTTCGTTTAGAAAAATATCGTGCAACTCGGAGACTACGACGAGCGAACGACGCTATTTTTCGCGACTCTCATTTTCTCAATCGCCCACTCCTCGCTCGTTTTCCCGTACAAATATATAAGATTTATTCGCGAATCGTGCCCCCGTGTGTCGCGACGACCCGCGGAGATGGCTCGTCGTTCGCTCGTCAAATTTAAAAAAAAAATTAAAAAACAAATTCGTTATTTACCTACGAAGTCTTGCAAACATTTTCGAAGCGCGAAAAGGAAGTTAAAAATGGATATGACGTGATTGCTCTGTGATTAGTAGATCGCGAGAAAGCCCCATTTTCAGCCCCGAATTACATTCATCGAAAAACCACACTAACTTTTTACGCTATTACAAAAGTCCATTATTTTCTTTATTTCCTCGTCGTTTCTCTTTAACTTTTATCGTTACGTGTTACATGTGCGCGCGCGCGCGTGTTCTGTTCTTTTATTTGCTTTTTTTTTCAATATTTTGTTTTTTTTTTTATTTTCTTCCAATAATTGGTTTATGACTACAGGATCACAGAAAGACTATTCGGTATATCGAGATGAACGAAAAAACTCAATAATTACAAATTTATCTTGTCTTTTTCGATTACAATTCTTAAATTAGAATCTCAACGTGTTTCTTTTTTTCTCTCTTTCTCTCTCTCTCTTGTTTTTTTTTCAATAATTTCAGTTTTACCGTATTTTAAAAATTCAATCTCATTTCTAGCACTCTTTCTTTCGCTTGTGTCCGTACAAAAAGGTAAAAACGAGATTCTCTCATTCGCAGCGAGACTCCTTTATTTTTCCTCTATTTGCATTTATTAAAAATTGACTCGTAACAATATTGCCGAGGTCATTTTGTGCTTTTGTTTTTCCTTACTAACGGGGACAGATGCTCTTCGCGTTGGTTTGCTCTTCACTTTTAAAATCTATTTTTTTTTTTTTCGGTAAATCGGTTACGTTTTGCGAGAGGGAAAGCGAAACAAGATCAACGGGAAACAATGAGCATCGCGCGAGTGAAAAATTACATCTCTCTCAGTATCAAAAGATCGATTTTCTCATGGTACCTTACAATTATTATTTTACGTAAATTTCGGGTCCTTTGGTAAGAGTGAAAAAAAAAAACAAAATTCTATTTCGTGAATTTTCAATTATTCACGCGGACGAGATAGAAGGAACGAAACGAAGAGAAAAAAAAGGGATATAAAAACTTTCGAGGTTCAATGCAAACTATCTTCATGTACAAAACACGATTTTTTTTTCTCTCTCTCTCTCTCTCTTTTCATTTACAAAACGACTCTGGACAAGAGGTCAACGCGACCAATCTCGCTTCACATTTTTAAGCGTTCTCTCGTGTGAAAAAACCTTTGGATATAGCATCAAACATCAACGAATGCTTGCTCCTTAAATTCATTATTTCTTTCGAGTCAAAAACATGATTTTCGCTCATCCTCTCAAAATAGTACAAAGTAATATATTCCTATCCGTGACTCTAGATAAAATGTTCTGTACACTTTTACAGCATGCACTGATGCAAATATATGTATATATATGTACTTATATGATATAAGAGTTATCCGCACGTAACACACAATTGGAAGAGACAGAGAGCACTTTGAGAATAGGGGGGGGGAAACAATGATCAAACAGAGAGACAGATTAAAGAAAGTTGGATATAAAAAGCTTAAAACAACGGGGCAAACGTTAAGGGCAGAAGCTTCTTAAATTTTACGTTACAGGAATTCAATGGAGCACGAAATAATCTGTTCGGCTTTGTAAAAATGATGATAAAGAAAAAAAAATAAAGTATCGAGTGTCAGAATCCTTGAAAGATATTTAAAAGATTCTCGTGAGTTCGCACACGCGTGATATCGCAAAAAAAAGTTGAAAAATCGACATTGCACAAGTTCTCGAGGATGGCCGTCTCTGTACGTTCATCCTCGATTTACCTTAATAAGAAAAGAAAGCGATTTTCAAACCGTGCGCTAGATCGAAGAGCGAAACCTCAGTGGCGAATGAGTTATTTTGAACAAAAAAGAAAAAAAAATAACTTCTCGCGTTCTGGCAAACGTGAAGGAACCGAGAGTTATTATTTGCTGTTATTCTTGCCAAACGACAGCACCTTGCCGATGAAAAGAATCCCATTGGCGAGAGAGAACGGAAAACAAAACTCCCAGTCCCGACCGGGCAAAGCCAAGTAAACGACAAATTAAATTATCTTTTACCGCTTCTAACAATTAACAAATTCTCTTGCGAGGGAGTATGGACAATTGTCTCATTTGGCTTAGCCTTCCAGTACATTGGTCCTTTTGCACGCGCTCTTCCTCTTTCTCTCTCACACCCACGCACGCTATATCTCTCAGCCCTATTTGTTGCCCGCTTAACCGACTATGATTACTCAATATATATATATGCACGTGTGATTTTATATATACATATACATGTATGTATATATTTTACATTATCATGTTTACACATAATACTATTGACGTATATTAAAATATTTGGTCGTGGCAGTTCGCAGCCACGATCTTTGCGTACAAAAAACGAAGAACGCGCAAGCACGGCGCGCCCCTTCGTAGTTGGACATTTTAAACGTAGTTCGCATTCGCAGCACGCTCGTCATAAATTATAATTACAGTTTTCTACCAAGTTATTCACAGTTCCGGACATCGAGGCGTCCCTCTAGAGAAGAAGGACACTCTACGCGACTCGTCACCGGTGATCGGCGCAGAGACAGAGTCTGTCCGCTTTTGCCCAGGAGTTTTGAGGGACAAAGTATCGATCGCTCTCGCTCGATGGACCTTGTCGTTCATTAGAGCAAGCTGCAACAGTTGTAGCTCTTCTTCTCCTTCTCCGGGCTGAAGTTCATCTCTCTGACTATTTCGGCGAACATCTCGTTGACGTTGGTGCGATTCTTGGCGGAGGCCTCGACGAACGGGCAGCCCCAGAGCTGGGCGAGAGCGTTGCCCTCGGCGGTGTCGACCTCCCGCTGGTGATCCAGATCCAGCTTGTTCGCCACGAGGAGGACCGGCACCCTTTCCGTCCCTTTGACCCGCGTTATCAGCTCCTTCATCGCTTTTATGTCCTGAAACGTCTGATGATTCGTCAGGCTGTAAACTACGACGAAGCCCTGGCCGTTCTTTATGTAGAGATCCCGCATACTCGCGAATTGCTCGGTACCCGCGGTGTCGAGGATCTCGAGGACGCACGGCGAATTGTCGACCTCGATCTCCTTCCGGTAAAAATCCTCGATCGTCGGGTCGTACTTCTCCATGAAACAACCGGAAACGAATTGCACGGTTAACGCGGATTTTCCGACACCACCCGAGCCGAGCACCACAACCTTGAATTCGCGCATTTTTTCGTCCTTTTTTCACCCTCCCCTTCCGATATTTCGCTAGATCACCTTTCGGAGATAATTTTACCCTTCGAGATAAAACGAACGATTTTGTTTTCACAGCCAAGTTATCCTCCGTCACTCCCCGTAGCTTTTCAGAGCGCGAAAAACCCGAGGAGGAACAACTTCGTGTTCGGCTACTCTCTATGTGTACAATTTTTTCACTATGTCGCGCGTATACGTGTGTCCGTACGTCTTCGTCGAGTCACACACAGCTCTTGCACGAAAGACACTCGTTTTGTTTTTCTCTTATTTTCCTTTTCGCAGCGCTATACGCCGCTACAAAGTTCTCCACCTTCGTGATCCGAGAGTGACGACGGCAACGTCCAACGAGAGCCTTCTTCTTCTTCGCCCCGATCGTTTCACCGACGACGCCTCTTCGCGATCGAAACAAGTCATTTGACGACTATGTTTGATTTTTTAATTCCGAACGCTCTGCCGTCTTCTCTTCCGTCGCTTTTTTTTCCCTCTTCACGAGATCTGTTAACCATTGGCACAAAGGAATTTCTTGTAACTGAGCAAAGACATGACACACACGACGCACACAGTCGTTTAACCCCCCCGAGTCTCTCTCGGCCGCTCGTCGACGTAGTCACCGTTGCCGCCGCCTCGCGTCGTGATCGTCGATACTTTTCGTTTTTTTTCTCTCTCTCTCTCTCTCGCTCCTCTCTTTCACACTTTTCCCCTCGAGAGCTTTGAAAAAAAAATAAGAGATAAAAGATCGAGGACGAGAGCTGAACTCTTCTCAGCTCGCCCAGTCGTTTGATCCTCGCTTCGCTGGACGACCGAATTTTCTCCGCCCGTGTTTTATCCCCGTCTCTCCCTTCCCATCCGTTTATTTCTCAGCAAGACAGAACGTCGTGCCGCGTGACGCCATCTTATCGTAACACGGGATTTTCCTACGAACGTGTCAGGCGTGTAATTGACAAAGAATACGAAGAATATATCTTCGTTTCGCGCGAGGGGCACACGCCCGGATATCACTCGCGTGCCGACTGATTATCGGTCGACGTTGAAAGATATAAAATGTCCGGAGGAAGCCCTCGAATGACGTACGTCAAACACGTTGAGGCATATTCCTGTCAAAAACGTGAGTAATCGCTCGTTCGTTGTACGACGATGCGAATTATTTCACAGTGATTTTTTTTTTTTTTTTTTTCATAAAAATGCGCTCGGAGATAGCGAACTAGAAAGAGTCGCTCCGGGTCGCTTCATTCGAGAAGCACTTGACGATCAAAGCACAGCCACGCACGGCGATAAAACGTGTATATATTTATATAACTATATTTAGTACTAGATGAGAGCACATTCGGCGACGAGAACGACGAGACATATCCGCGGACTGCACGAAACGCACTGCTCGCTCTTCGTGCCAATCCAGGCGACCTGAAGGCTGCGTTTCATCGGATCGACCGAGGCAAGTTTACTTTTCCTCGTCGTCTCTCTCGCTCTCCCGTTTTCTCCTGAATCGCAATTTCGATTGGTCGACCTCGGCGGGCTCGAGCTTCAGGCTCTGTCCACAACGAGAGGGCTCTCCCGTCGCGCGCGCAATTCCCTATTTTCTTTTTACTCGTCGAATGAACTTGAATGTAATTTGTCCTTCGCGCAAGTCCGTACGTCACTTTTTTTCGAAGGAAGGCTTAATTTCAGATTGCATTGCGTAACTGATCTTCCAATGGTGCGTAATTATAGAGTCTAGAAAAAGTTTGACCCGCTTTTTATCTCGTATTCATTTCCAGTTTTAAGGTGGTTGGTCGGTAAAATAAGCGTTGACAGATTTCGTTGAAATTTTGCATAAACGTTCTTTAAGGTCATATACGTATGTGCATCAAATTTTATGAAGTTTTACTATGTAGAAGTCGAGATATTTAATGACAAATGTCACATTTTTTTGTACACTCTCCATAAGAGCACGTGTTAAAACTACAATTTTCATCGATAAATATTCCAGACGGTGAAGTATCTTAAAATTTTGCAGAGAGTTTTATATAACATAGAAGAAACTTTGTTTCATTTTTCAGAAAAATCTATCGTAAAAAAATGGTTAATTATATACAAAGTATATCTGGTATTCATGACTTTGGATAACCTTGGGCTCAGACTATGTTGTTCTTTAATAAATTAGCAACAATTTTTCTTAATAAACTTTTAATCTCGCAAATTATTGTGAACGTCAGAAAAACGTCATCAAAACGGGAGAAACTTTTAGATTTGAATGTCACGGACCAACCACCTTAAGGGGTTTCGATAGTTATAACGAAATAATAAAAATTCGTTCAAATTTGGAGAGGAAATTTGGAAATTCGTTCAAATTTCATTCTTTCATATGAAATGCGCAAATACGAATTTTTTTCGAATCTTCGTCTAATTATTTTCCGAACAATTGAACCATGAAATAGCGATTTTTAGACAATATAGATATACTTTCCGTGTATAAGAATGTAACTTCAACACTTGA